>CM040241.1:293158429-293358429 GCA_022545495.1 Chrysanthemum lavandulifolium
TGATTATGAGAGAGAATTAAAATATAATGAGATTGAGAGGAAGAACTTGCATACACCGAATGAGAATCGATTTCAATGTATTGCTCAAGATGTGTTTTCATCGCTACAAATTGTTCCATTGATGCTTCTCAATTTCATGAATTATCTGTTGCTCGAAAGTCTCCCATGATCGTGTCATTGAGCTTGAAACAACAAATTCAAAATTGCATGAAAAATAGAACAGATGATCATGATAACTTGGTCAAACATTATTCTAAATTAGAAGTTGAACATCTTGCTTTGCAATTAAAACATCAACATCTCAAAGAAAATGTTAAAACCTCAAATATCAAGACATCCTCGATGCTCTGAGTTTGATGCGCTTTTGAAATTAGCAAACGTGATGAACAAATTCGAGCTCATTGCCACACGATCAAAAGATTGAAAGCCCAAATTTCACAACCGAAAGGTGAAAAGAAGGATGTTGGTTCCCATATGCCTCCACCTTTAGATTCTCGAATTTCCAACTTCAAAACATAATTGATAACTTGCAAAAGGAAAATGATTGTTTTAAAGTCGAAATTTCAAAGGTTAATGATCAAAACAAAGAGTTATGTGATTCATTTAAAGTTAATCATGATAAACAAATTGAAAAGATAACTTCTTTACTTAACGATATTGAGAATCAAGCGTGAGGTGAAAGGAAAGTTGCCAATCCCCAATTGCAAATACTGCTTCTAAGGTTTCGATTGTGATAAATATGCTATCGATATGTTATATATTCCTCCGCCCATTAGGAATAACGAACTTGCACATAAAGCATACCTCTCATACCTTAAGGAAAGTTTGAAGGGTCTCCGTGAGATTGTTGAAGATGAAAGATTAGAAAAACCTTTTGATAGTACTATAGCCTATGCTGCATGGATGCCAAACGATCTCGGGAACTCTTAGAGTATGTAATTGTCACAAGTCCGAAATCTAACAATAGGCGAGATAGAATAGTTGTGCCTTGTTCTATGCCTAAAGCCAAGCATGTGACCTTGATATGCCTTGTTCCATGTCAAAATTCAAGCAAGCAACCTTTGATGTGCCTCCTAGAATTTCGGATCCCAAAGACTTCTAGACTGTGAATGCGAGAAAGTAGTGAAGCCATGTAATGTTCCCATCGTTACTTCTAGGATGTTAAGATTGACACTAAAGTTAGCGGGTCAAAACCTAGAAGCAATGCAAAGAAGGATAGGATTACGCAAACTAAAAGTGATCATGATAAGGAAGTAAAAGAACACCATAGGGACAAGAAGTTTGATTTGAACAAAAGAATCGTGTTAGTTCTAGTATTAGCTCTAAGCTTCTCGAAATTAATTCGAGGCCTTATGTCGTCTCGCAAAACATGTAAAAATGTTTATTTTCGGTAATCATGATAAATGTGATGTGTTATTTATGAGATCTAAGAATCATACCCCGTTAAGAAAGTTTGGAAAGCAAAAGCAGTTAAGCAATCACGAAACCTACAGGAAGGTTTTTACCAATGTAGGATTTCGGTGGAAGCCAACGGTCGAATGTTCACGAATGGCAAACCTTGCTCTTTAACTAGATCCACTATGCCGAGAATAGTGCTGTTAAGGTTTGGAAGCCAACCGGTAGAATAATCCCATTAAGCACAAAATGTCATTTGACTAAGTCGATGCCTCTACTAGTTCGACTCCTAGGGATAATGCCATTGCATCTAGGGTTTCACGATTCAAAGACTGCTTGTGCTAACCAAAAGGAACCCATCGAGACGTGGGGATCCAATGTTTCCAATTCTCTGTCTTCGTCATTGTCCAAAGCGGTCGTATAAATCGTCCCTTGGTATTTGGATTCGCCGACTCTAAACATATGATTTGGGCTCTTAACAATGACGTCTGTTCAAATCGATTCAGCCTCGTACTTCATCATTATGGCGCTCAAGATAACACTTCAGGCCCGTTCTCATAGAAAAGAAAAGTGTGCGCTCTTACGTGCGCTTTATCTTGACTAATAATAAATTCTCTAAGTAAATGGCCATACACATCTACATTCTTCATCAACAAGCTTCATGTTTTCCACGCTCATTCGGTCATCAAGTGGATCTACGCTCGATGGTGTATACTCTTATTTACTTGTTAAATCAAAATGGCAACCGGATGCAATTTTGAGGGAGAAGAGTTAATATACTACATGATGATGGATGTTTGAATAATGGTTATACGACTTAATTTTTGATGATGATGAGTGTATATTCTTTTGATGAAGAGTGAATATACTAAGGATAAGCTGGATTTGTTTTGATTTTTGATGACTCTCCTCCAACGCCTAATGCTTCACTTACTAAGGATAAATGGAATCAATGTTTAGGATTCATTGTTTTTCAAAGATATGTTTGATGAGTACTTTCAACCTCCGACGAATGTTGATCATCCGACTTCGAAGCTCATGCTCCAGTTTCTATTGACTCAATGGTTCACCATCTAAGAAGTACTTGGAATTCTCAAGAAACCTTATCTCCGTTATTTCACAAGCGTTTATAATGACTATCATGATATTGTAAGTTGCACTATTGAATAATGATCCGCTCTTTGGTATTCTGTGCCAAATCTTCACGGATTGTTGTTCATGGATAATGATCCGCTCTTTGGTATTCCGTTGCCAAATCTTTACGGATTATTGTTCCTCTCATTGACACGCTTATAAATCAACCACATGAACATTAAGGAAAATGACTACCTTATTCGCTCGAAGACATTTGTGGTGAATCTTCCGGATCGTCTCTACATGTATACACTTAGGAAGAATGCATTAATGTCGAGAAATCATTTGTTCCGGTTCATTCGGTGGATCGACGTACATCCGGTTGTACGTTTATTCACGTGTTGGGCATTTGACACAAGTCGATTACTTGAGTTAATCAATTATCACTTATTTGGGATTGAAGTTAAATTTCAAAGGCGTGTTCTTATTTGATAACTTGCTCGGTCTAAGAATTTTATGTTGAAGACTTGGTTTATCTAGTTACCGGTATCGGGATGGATGGTTGAAGATCTGGTTAACTATCACTTTAAGGAGTTACGTAGTTTTACTCAGTGACACACGAATATGTCGTTGTGGATAATTGCAAGAGGTGTTAAAGTCTCTTACTTTGGTTGAGTATTGAGTACTTAGAGATTTGCTTGAAGCATAAATTCTCGACACTGTTCTTCCAACATTAGTTTCAAGTTTCAAGTTTGGTATATCTGGTTTTCTTCATCAGTGGTCACTTCAAATTGTCTACATATGGGTTGATAAAGATAGTCGAGAGAGTTTCTATCGCAGATGGTCCTACTGACTCTGGACAATGTAGTTCGGACCCGCACTTCAAAACAAATTCTATTGGTTCATCCTTGTACCATTTCCTCCCCAAAGACTCCATATGTACCTCCATCAAGATGATTTAAGAAAATTATTTGATCCGATGTTTGATGAACAAGATGAGCCAAGTGCTAATGATCCGTCAATTCCTACAACAGAGGTCGCTTCTATCCAAGTAAGTGATGTTGATCCTTGATCTCAATATCATTAAGCCAAGAGCGCTGCGCCGATCACTGTCTCATCAACAAATCATCAATCATCGAGTGTACATCGTGGAATGGTATATGGTATCAACAATGAAGAAAATCCCTTTGCTACTCATGAAGATGCTCCATTTGAAAACATATTTGCTCTGAATCATCATCGAACCATCTTCTTGAGAGACATCGACTCTGCTACCTCGGTCCCTCAACAATCGCCACATACCTTATAAAATGGACTCACGATCATCCTTTGACAACATCATTGAAATCCTCTCCTCCAAGTATCCACAGGGAAACAACTTGCAACCGATGCCTTATGGTGTTTCTTCAACTCCGTACTCTCAAAGATCAAACCAAAGGATGTTAAACCGCCATGAATGAAGACATCTCGTTCAATGCTATGCAAGATGAAATTCATGAGTTTGATCGACTCGATGTATGGGAGTTAGTACCGCCTCGAGGCGTGCTATGATTATAGCTCTCAAATGGATCTTCAAAGTAAAACTTGATGAGCATGGTGATGTGTTGAAGAACAAGGCTCGATTAGTTGCTAAAGGATATCGTCAAGAGGAGGGTATAGAATTTGAAGAATCTTTTGCTCCAGGTTGCTCGAATCGAGGCAATCGTAATCTTTCGGCTAATCTTGCTAGTAAGAACATGGTAGTATATCGATGGATGTAAAGACGGCATTTACGAGCGGAGATCTTAAAGAAGTCGCTCACGTGAGCCAACTGAAGGATTTGTGAATCAAGAGCATCCTACTCACGTTTATCGTTTGAAGAAGGCTCTTTACGGTTTAAAGCAAGCTCCAAGGGCATGGTATGATACATTGTCAAAGTTTCTTCTATCAACCGGATTCATCAAAGGAGCAGTTGATCCTACATTGTTCACCAGAAGTCGAGCAAACATTTAATTCATGTTCAAATTTATGTTGATGATATTATTTTTGCCTCGGCGGACCCAATGGAATGTGATCGTTTTCAAATGAAATGAGTTCAAAGTTTCAAATGTCAATGATGGGACAAATGTCATTTTCTTGGGATTACAAATTTCACAAAGTCCGGAGGCATTTTCATAAATCAATCTAAATATGCAACGTAGATTTTAAAGAAACTTGGATTTGATTCAAGTGACCTGTTGACACCCCCATGATTGACCGAACCAAACTAGATGAGGACCTCTCGAGGATCATGATTGACCAAACAAAATATCGTAGTATGATTGGATCCCCGATGTACCTCACGGCTAGTAGACCCGAGACATCTTGTTCATTGTTTGCATGTGTGCTAGATACCGTGCTAAGCCTACTAAAAAGCACCTTGAAGCGGTTAAACGGGTCTTCGGTATCTCCAAGGAACCATCAATATGGGACTTTGGTACCCAAAAGACACCGGTATGTCACTAACAAACATATGCGGATCATGAGATCATGCGGTGTCAAGATACTCGTCAAGCACGTCGGAGGTGCTCGGTTTTAGGTGGTAAGCTTGTGAGTGGTCTTCAAAGAAGCAAATGAGTACTTCTATTTCCTCTACAGAGGTCGAATACATAGCCATGTCATCTTGTTGTGCTCAAATCTTATGGATGAGATCTCAATTATCGACTATGGCTTTGTATTCAACAAAATCCCTCTGTCTTTGTGATAATAAAGTGCTATTGCTCTCTCATGCAACAACGTTCAACACTCAAGAGCAAAGCATATCGACATTCGACATCATTTCATTAGGAACAAGTGGAAAAAGGTGTGGTGGAACTATATTTTGTGAGGTCCGAATATCGGTTAGCGTACATCTTCACCAAAGCTCTTCCAAGAGAACGTTTTGAGTTTATTCTTCCACGACTTGGTTTGAAAAGCCTTCAACCGAAACTCTCAAACGTCTTGTGGAGGAAGACGAGGAGTAAAGGTCTATCTTCATCTATCTCTTGTATATATATTTACTTGAAAAACAAAATACAAAATTATAAAACTTTCAAAATCCATAAAATTTGAAAATTAGAAAAATCTTCAAAAATATTGTCATTTTGTCATTTTTTTTGGTTCGATAATATCTACGGTCTTTTCTTTGTCATTCAAAGAATGACACGGGACTTTAGATGTTGTTCGAATTCTTAAAAAAAAAAAAAAAAAAAAAAAAAAAAAAAAAAAAATCAAAAATGAGAGAAGAGAAATGGCTATCATCATTTCAGCAAGAATCCGCTTTAAAAGAAAGAACGAGCCATGTTTCACCATGTTTTCAAATTCCATGCTCGATTCTATAAACATTTATCTCTTGAAAACTAAATGCTTTGAAAAATAACTCGGTCTCTATTTTTGATAATCATCGGGACTTATTTGTCAAAATCTCTATCTCTCAATCAACAACCTATGTCATTGATTGAGGGGAGAATGATTTCAATTAAATTAAAAAGTTATTTGGCATTAAATTGTTTTCAAAAGATATACATGCATGTTTTATCAATGGAGTTTAAAGTCTTAAAATCCGATCCTTATCGCTTAAAACGCTTTCATAATCAAGTCACAATTCTCCACGAAAACTTTCAAAATCAATTTAAATCTATAAGAGATCACAAATCTCAAATGATTTGATAATTGTGATCGGGGAGAATGTGTGATTTAAATTGGATTTAAAGCGATAATTCGGTAAATGGTTTTATAAGGATGTACATGCTGTCCTTCCCACATGTGACAAACGATTTCAAATTTTCAATGCACATGTTGAGGGAGCATCTATCTTAAACCTTTGATTTGTAACGTGATCATTCATCCCAATGTGTGGTCCCTCTAGTATGTGCAAACTCTTTTCAAACCTCGAGGCACATATTGAGGGGAGCAAATTATGGAAACCTCATCCTTCCGGAAATGCGATATCTACTTGATTTGATATGGGAAGTGATGTTGATATCTTTAGAAAATGGTAATCAAAGAAGTTAATTCTTTCTCTTGCCTCCGTGCAAAACATTTTCAAATACTTGATGCACATGTTGAGGGGAGTTCTCGTTTAAAAATATCAAAACAATTCGGTACAAAATGCTTTGATAATATATCACAAGTATCCGAATTGATTTTCAAATGGTTTTCAATTGGATCCAATGGCGGATGAACAATACCAAATTGACCGACCAACTTTACTTTATGTACGGTGATATAAGGATGATAAGGTTAGGTATGTGTTCCCATGATCCGCTGTAACCGGAGGGATCTACCAGGGACAATCCACTAGTTAGTGTAGAAGTCCTTAGGTATGATGATAAAAGGAGAAAATGAGATATGGGAAGAGTGCGGACTAAGACCGAGCTAGTAATGGAATAAACCCAACAAGGTTCTAGCTATGAAGTCTCGGTAAGCAATTGAAGGGTTGAAGAATTGAAAAGAATTGAATGAGGAAAGGGTGAAAACAAATAGCCTCCATTTATTCAACCTTAGGCGTAAACCGGGTTCAATTCATATGCTACCGATGGTAACATCGGTATTGAAGACAAGACGTCATAGACCCGGTGACGACCGCACTTCAACTTTCCAAACCACTCAAGTTCCTCTTAAAGGTCTTGTTTCATTCTCACGGGAACCGACATTATCTATCGACTTTCTCTTACGGATGGTTGATATTGAAGAAGGAGACCTCTCCCTAGTCTCCCAAGACAGATCCAAATATGCACAAATTGAGTCTAGAGCCACGAGATCATCAATAAATCTCATTAGGACACTTTCAATGAAGACTCTGCTTCACACTATGTGGAAAGAGATTATATCTTGAGTCCCACGCATTATCCTTGTGGTATTGCCGTAACATCCGAGTAATATGTATACATATTCACAATGAAGATGGAAAGCCTTCGAGCCAACATCAAACAAGCTCACGGTAGGTGGCATGTGAGATCTATTGTATGGATCAACCATGTGACAACCGAAGTAAAGAATGGGGCGATTTAATCTCTTGAATCAATCCTGGTTCAGGTTATGGATTGGGGTTTAGGTCGCTAAATAGCTACGTACTTTTCGGAATATACCGTTTTGGTACGTGAACTAAAATATGTGGCATTTTATGTTGCGTACTTTTATGTTTTGTACCATTATGCACGATTAAACTTGTTTTACCGAAACCATAATCACTATTGCCACGTGTGCACGCCACGTCAGATTTCCACTAACAAAAATAAGTTAAATAATAGGGTTTTGGCCGCTAAATAGCTACGAACTTTTTCAAATGTACCGTTTTGGTACGTGTATAAGTTTTTGTCCGTTTTTAGACGTTTTCGTCCGTTTTCTTCCGTTTTTCTTACGTTTTTACCCGTTTTTATACGTTTTTGTTCGTTTTTATACGTTTTCGTTCCGTTTTATACATTTTTCTTACGATTTCAAACGTTTTACCCCCATTTTATACGTTTTCTTATGTTATTACCCGTTTTTATACGTTTTTGTCCGCTTTTATGTTTTTCTGTTTTCGGTTTTCGTCTCATTTCTTTACGTTTTATGTTTCGTCCATTTTTACGATTCGTCTTTTTTTGTTCTTGTGTCTTTACGTTTTTATGTTTTTACGATTAAATGCATTTTTACGTATTCGCCTGCTTTTACGTAAAATGACAAAAAATTATTAAAAATGGATGAAAACGTAAAAAACGGGCAAAACGTAAAAAATGTATAAAACCAAAAAAGTAAATATCACGTAAAAGCAGATTTAAAACGTAAAAAGCGACGTAAACCAAAAAACGGACATATCACGAAAGAAGCAGATTTAAACGTAAAAATGACAAAAATTTTATAAAAAAATGGATGAAAACGTAAAAAAGCGGAAAACGTAAAAACAGATTTAAAACGAAAAAATAGACGAAAACGTAAAAAAATGTATTTAAAACGATCGTGATGAGATGCAATTTGGGACAAACAAGAAGGACTATCTATGTAATTTACTCAAAAATATGCCACATAGGCATTTTGCCGGTTTATACATTCCCAACCGGTTGCGGTGTAAACACGCGTGCAAAATGGTACAAAACATGAAAGTACGCAACATAAAGTGGGATGATTTTAGTACACGTACAAAACGGAATATTTGAAAAAGTACGCGTGTATTATGCGGCCTAAACCCTATGGATTGACGGATACCTTTGAAAAACCGGTCTTTGTGCTTAACAACTCTTTTATTCAAGACATCGACCGTGTACTCATTTTTCAAACCAAAAGGTGTTTTATGATTGATAATTGATTTTCAATAAAACCTTCGTTGTATTGCAAAAACAATTTTCTATCGAGCAATACGATTGTTTTTCAAATCTCTTTTCATCAATCGGTGGACTTAAAATTATTGGTTCACTCACTCGTGTTGTCTTCTTTGAGATGTTCCGGTTTAAGAACATTAGAGCAAATTGCGAAACCCATCAAGGAAATTCTTCAAATTATACCGATCACAGCAAGACATGTATTGATCAACGGGAACCGTGGGCCGTGTACCTCAATTCAACGAAGTGATCAAAGACACTTTCGATGCGATTTATTGCTAACTGTTGTATGCGGTACACCCGACTTTTGCGGTGATCATAATGAAGCGGTCAATCCATAGCCGCATGCTCACTTAACACATTCATTTAAAAGGAAATCATGATTAGTGCATCATTGACTCGATATTTTCACTCCATACTTCGCCACGCCGCCAATATCATGATTCAACAAAAGCTTCCGCTACTCGATGAGAAGACATCATGATCCGTAATGTGAGCATGTCGGTCCCAAAGTCACAACACCACAATGGATGTCTCGAGATTTTTGATAGTTGATGATCTCAAAAGATGGCTTAAATTTATTATCACGTGGATCGAGAAAAGACCTCCACTTGGAGTAACCAAACATGCAATGTGAAGAATCAATGACTACGAGCTTAGGTGCAAAGGACTACATCAAGAATGCAAGATCAATTGTTAATGTATTATCTAGTTGTATTCAATGTAATTTTGGTACATGATTGAGGTGACCTCCTTAGGGAGATTGTTAGGAATTAGAAATTCCGGTATTAAAGAGTCGGTCACCTCAAGTATATGTAATCGTTAGAAAGCTCGTAGTCGTAGTTCTTTAGTTAAGTATTAATTAGTTAAGTAACACCGTGGAGGACGGACGGGTCTTTACCCAGCTGTATGCACGATCCACCCGATGTGTGGCGATTTATGTAAGACTATAAATACTCTCTACCTCCCAAGGTAGAGAGTTGGAGCTCATAATAATATCTTTCACTTTCTCTCACTAAGTTCCCTAAACCTCTAACTTTCTCTCTAGAATTCCACTTATCGCCATCTTGTTGTTATGGTTTGATGTGTATGTGAAAACTAATATCCTACATTAATGCCAAACGATATCTACTTCAAAGCAAGAAATTTATTTCAAATTTATATAAAGTGCCATCTAAACGGCACTCTCATAAACCTTACCACTCATTACTTAAGCAATCTTCTTGCTAAATTGAATGCTTACTGTCATCTTCTCAACTTAATGCACAACTCATTCTAGGCGCCGCTCACCTTAAAGTTTCGCACATGACCTTAATGCCATTATAAATTTCCATCCATACTAATCTCATTTCTTATAACGTTTAACTTGTTTTAGTTTTCACTTTCTCATCTCTCTACCCGTACTCATGTCATATCGGCTACACATAAGCCCACTCATTTACAATTCTTTATTTACATAAAAGGCGTCCCAATCTATGTAAGTAAGGAATTATAAACTTATGGTTCGGCGATTTACAACTTATTTATTTAAATGAAAAGGCGTCCCAATTCATCTAAATAAGAGAATTACAAATCATCCTACTTATACACTTCCGACATAACACTCGTACTTAGTTTACTTTTCATCTTGTCTAGCCTTGGATCCAATCTCTAACTTTTCGTCCATGCCATGAAGGCAAGCTAAACAACCATGCCTGGAAAGGTAAGCTATCATCTATGCCATAAAGGCAAGCTATACCACCATGCCATGAAAGGCAAGCTAGGCTATCCCAAAGGATACCAACATACATGCCATAAAGGCAAGCTATCAACCATGCCAAAAGGCAAGCTAAGCTATCCCGAAGGTTACTTTTACACATGCCAGGGATATAGACAAACCATGCCGGTGAAGGTAAGCTAACAACCATGCCAAAAAGGCAAGCTAGGCCATCCTGAAGGATGCCAAAACACATGCCAAAAAGGCAAGCTACAAAACCATGCCATAAAGGCAAGCTAGGCCATCCCGAAGGATGCCAAAACTAGAGCATTGGATCCAAGGTATTTATGTCTTAACATATTTTCTCATTTTATCTTTCATGTACTTTTCTCATTAAGTACACGCTATCACTTTCTCAATTCTCATTGCCTTAAGCAACTTCAACATTCGCTACTATGTTTACTTTCATTTAGACAAGTTTCTCTGTATTACTTGTTGATTTACTACATTAGCATTTCCACAATGCAATCTATCATTCATCCGTCAACCCCAATTTGACTCACATTTTTCGCTATATGCCATTTGATCACAATGGCCTATTCAATACTTCATACGCATAAATCCCACATCTTCTCGTCATACAAATTCTCAATATTAGCATGATTCAATTCATTATTTACGATTCTTTCTATCGCGCTTCATAACACTTGCGAATTCTAGCACAATCTATCTCATTTACCGCTTTTACTCATCACACTAACCATTCATTACTAGCATGTTTCATTTATCATGTTTTATATAAACGTGATCTCATCACATCTTAACTATACACTTTAACTTTTCTCATTTAATTAAACATGTAAAAATCATGTTTTACCAATCATTTATTACTTTATCTCAAGCTTTCTAAATATCTAGACTTGCCAAACACATATCATGCTTCTTAACTTATTTCACATGTCAATATGTTCTTTCAACTTTCTCGACCACATCTAGGTCATTACACTAACATAGCAACTATCCATTATACTAAATCTAATCCACGCTCACACAACTTCTATGTATCATGCTTTCAAGCACACCACAAAAACTTAGACATAAAATAAACTTCTACCATAGACTTAACGTCACATAAACAATAATACATAACACTCATTCAAAAAGTGTTCTCACATTCATAATCAAAATCAAATCATAAAGTCTATGGCTCGTATATCACATTGCAATCACTAACTCATGTCTAAGCATCAACATTCTAACTAGCCGCAAGCACTAGTCTTCCTTATAACTAAGGCATCATAAAACTTTAACTCACTTATTAGCCCATATCTAATACTACTTACAACGTGTCTTCTACAATTAGAGAAGAAAAAAAAACACTATTTTGAAAAGATGTGTACTCATCACATGTAGATGGAATAGGCAAGTAAGTACAATGCTAGATTTTTTAATCGTTGGTAGGAACCAGATACATTTATTATTAGTTGAAGATTTTTGGTAGGAACCAGATCCATTTATTATTAGTTTGAATATTATTGTGCATGGCCCAATATGTTTATTAGTGGATTCACCCACCTTAATTATTTGATTCTTCAAGCTATGTATCCTATTTATTATGACTTAATGCAAATTACTCACATGAAGTTTTATCAAATCTGTATAGTATCATAGCCTAAAGAACCTCTCCTAATGAAAGCCTATACATATTTATTGTCTATTATTTTTTAGTGGAATATGGATCCGTCCTTAGCAATTGACGTTTAGAATATTTACGGTCTAGATTATTTAGAGGCTTATTTCTTTCAACCAACATACATGTGTGTTTCTCTTCCTTCTAAGTTCCACAAGCAGGTTGTAAATAGTTGATATGCTATTCCATTCAACTGTCATTGTAGTCGACGTTGACTTTAAAGTCTACACGGTGTTTTTCGTAATAACCCTTTCTACATTGATTTGTTGTAAACAAACCATGTTATGAACACACATACAAACATGATGGTTTGATATTTAACGAAGCTAGTTTCGCAAGAAAGTTACTATATATAAACACAAGAGAGTTAGATTAACAATCAATGTAGAAAAGGCTATTACGAAGAACACCACGTAATAGATCTAGACTTTGAAGTTAACATTTACTAGAGGCAATTACACATATACCTACTGAAACTTGAATATTTGCATATTTCTTTAAAACATGCTTAAACACTATTGTACATTTTGCATTAAATACTTGTATTTTGGGAAACTATGCAAATATACAAGTTTCAGTAAGTATATATGTAATTGCCATTTCTCTTATAAACAAACCATGTTGTAAACACATATACAAATACATGTTTAAATACTTATGCATTAAAAACATGTGTTTTGAAAAAAATATGTGAATATAAAGTTTCATTGGCTATATATGCAATTCCCTCGTAAGAGAAAGTGAGAAGCACAATGTGTTTATATTAAAATAAAACCATCTTGTTATATTGTTCTTACGTGTTTGTTCGTACATACGTGGTTAATTGATTTTTGTATCATTTAAATCATAATAAACCAAATGGTAAAAAGAACTAAGACAATATCCGCTTATGGAAGCCTTTCAACGACATCTCAAAGATCGCAAGTTAAGCCATAGTATTCAGGTTCTTTATATTAAAAGAAAGTGTAATATTCTAATTTGGTGACTCAAACTTTATATGGACCATAAATTATCAAAGTTTCAATATTTTTCTATTGTTTTATAGACGTTCAACCAAACATGCATTATTTAGTTGTATCTTAGTATAAACACCCACCCACTAATGATATAAATATTCATTCCACTTCATGTACAAGCACCTTAGGCAATTTTGGAAAGATAAGACAAGTCACGAAATAATGGCCAACTTATAAAACTGTTATGTTTATGTTAATAGATCTAAAAATGTCACAACGATGAAACACTATTAAAACTTTGAGTGATTATTACAATTAAAAAAAAGTTTTTTAGCTAAAGTAAAATAAAGGGAAAATGACAAAAAAATGCATCGAACTTGACACTTTATATGATTGTGTGTAACTATTTTTTTCTTATTGTATCTTGAACTTTCAAATTTCGATCATTGTGTGTATTTTGTGACTATTTTGCCATGTAAAATGACCATTTTACCCTTTGAAATTTTAAAAAAACAAGGGTAAAATGGTCTCAAAATACACACAATAATCGAATTTTGAAAGTTCAGTACACAAAATAAGAAAAAAAATAGTTGGCTGCACACAATCATAAAAAGTGTCAAGTTCGATGCATTTTTTTGTCATTTTCCCTAAAATAAAACTCAAACTTGATTACTATTAAAAAATTTCTTCTTTAATTACACAATAAATTCATTTTGTTTATGATTTTCACATACAAACAAATCATGTTATTATAGAAACACACTTTATGCATACAAACGAGCGTATGTCAAAATTTAAAACAAACATCTCAAAAAGAGTTACATTCACATAATCATGATATAACAAGAATACAAGTAGTTGATTTAAACTATAAACATAAACAAATAAAAATGACACAAAAACAAAGTTTTAATAATAATAGTCTTATAACTAATGTACTCAAGGGGATAACTTCTATTAATGACTTACATTGATGGTTGCGACAAGTTTCACATTAGCATCGTTTCTCACCACTTTTGACATGCGCGTTGCCTTGTTCTTCTCTTTCTCATCACATGACCTACACCACATAGCCGGCGGAAAAATGGTTACACCACACGTGGTGACGGGGGCGTAACAATATGACACATGTGGCCATGCCCTTTCACGTGCATGGCCACCATTGCGACTGATCTAACTGGTTGATAGTTATTTTACAATGTACATACACAATTATTAACACTTGATTGTGATCGGTCTGAAGTAATTTATTTTTCCAAATCATTCTAAAAAACATCATTTTAACTATATGGAAAATCACTCATGAAAACGAAGTGGTAAAAGGCTTCATAAAAATTAACAAATTTAAATTCAATTCCTTCTTGGTGCATACAACCCTGAATTGGCCAAGCCAATCTCTTGAAAGTAGAGAGCTTTCCCTGATTTAAGTTTATGAATCGTGAGTTCAAACCCTATTAATTATTCGGTCAAAAAGTCGAACAATTTAATTACCAAGAAAACTATAGTAACAAAAAGTATATGGACATGAAAGCGGGTTTACCGGCCCATACCTAATAGATATCTCAAATAGCCCAAACATTATTCTTCAGGTCAATCAGTGAAGTAAACTACTTTTCGAAATATATCACGTCACCATTTGTATTCTTGTTACACGTAACATAAGACCTAAGATTTAATTTTCTGCTAAAAATGTCAGACAAAATCCCATTTGAAATCCAAATGGAAATCATCAAATGGCTTCTTGTGAAGCCTTTGATTCAGTTCAGGTCGGTTTCGAAACCCTAGAAATCTTTCATCGACAACTCTGAGTTTATCAAAGGTTATGGCACCCGCCACACGCAGCCACATAGCCATATTCTAAGCTACAAATCTGATGGTTTTCTGGATGAGGCAAAGTACCTTTATGTAGTATACTATGATAACAATGAAACTTTTAAGGTACAACAAGAGTTTGTTCCATCTGTTATTCTCCTTTGCTTAAACAATATCAATGTTTGTACGTTGTTGGTGATATTAAAACATCATGGATTACTGTGTTTATCATGTTATAATAATTAATAAAGACAATTATAGAATGACGCTTGTTATTTGGAACCATTCTACCATAAAATCATTTGGTATCGCTTTCCCCGTCTCTTATTATTACTCTCGGGATCAGCTTGTTTATGGTTTGGGGTCTGTCATGTCACTAGAGATCCTACCATTGTGAAGATTATATATGCGGTTAACATGCCTTGGCATGTTGAGGTTTTTACATTGAGTTCGGGGGTTTGGAATGTGATTCCAAGTAGTAATTTGCCTCGTCAATCAGTTAGACTTAATCCAAGAACTCATGCTGTTACAGATAAGTTTATCTATTGGGGTTCTTGTGAGAAGACTTTCACTAGTGATGGTGAATCTACCACAAATCATATGGTTGTGTCATTTGATTTGATTGCCAAGCGGTTAAAGTGGTAGACCTACCAGATAGCTTAGCATACAAGCCACAAGGACGTGTGCCAGTGTTTGTATCTAAGCTAAGAGGTTCTCTTGTTGTGTATGGATCAATTAATGTTGATGGAGCAGAATCTTGTGGCGTATGGGTGATGCAACATGATTTGCCTTTTAAAAAGCTATTCTCAATTGGCGTACAGGTAGATAAAATATTGGGGTTTAAGGAGAGTGGTGAACCTATATTCGAAACTGTAAAGGAGGAGGACAAAATGTTTAACACACTTGTTTGTTTACGACCCGTGCTCACAACAAATCAATAATCTTGGGATTGATGGATCATATGGCACATTTGCCATGAGCTCTTACAAGTAATTGCTACTTCTACTCAATCACTCGGATTTACATATATATTGTGACGATATTTAATAAAAAATATGGTGACGACCACATTTTAACGTGTAAATATGTTACCTAAGGACTGAGAGGCCTATTTTGTAGTTAAGGTTTGGAAAAATCACTTTAATCTATTTTAGTTTTTTTATCACTGCTTTAATATTGTTAAGTAACGTCATTTATGGAATCTTATGCGATTGTAGATGTAGTGTATGCTACATAATGGCAAAATCTTATAACAAACATATAAATCTATGTTTCGGTGATGGTTAAGGACTTCATTGTCTCTTTACACCTAGTCAGCTGCCCAATTTAATCAGAATGTCAAGATTACATAAATCTATGTTTCGGTGATTGTTAATGGACAAAAAACTAGACTTGATATGTTACGAAGTTTATTCATATTCAAAAAACTTGAGAAATTATATAATTACAATTCACTATATATAAAAAACTGCATTGCTCACAATGTTCGCCTATACAAATATACAACTCTGTGTACTTATGTTAATGCAAAATTTCTTAATGTATCGTCGAGGATATGCTATGGGTTACCACCACTACTAAGATCACTCCCTGACACATTTTACGAGCTATTAAATGAAGACTGATGATGATTCCACAAATGACCTTGACTCAGGCTCGAAACAGTCAGGACCCACCTGTTTCTGGCATCTTTTCAAGAATGTGCTCAAGCTCATGGACCACATCTAACATTGATGGCCTTTTTTCGGGCTTATCGTTGCAACACCAAAGAGCTAATGATACAAACTTTGCAATACATTCTAAAGGTTATGAACCCATTCAGTTATCAATGATTGAAAACATCGTTCCTGCTTGATTTGCCAATTTTACATGAAAAAAAATTATATGTTTATATAAATTTATAACAAATAAGGGTTTTTTAGAGGTGGGATTTCGAACCACTTTCTTTCGGTGTATGATCATATTAAAACAAAAACAAAAAACTGTACGAGAAAGTGTTTCGGGTCAACCCAACTCGTATAAAAATGGTTACCCATTTTAACGGTCTAGTGATATGAATATATTAAGGTAAAGAAAATAAAGGATACCACGCACGATATTTTTGCCATGTGATATTGGTTTCATACTAGTCAAGATCCCTAAAAGTACGACTCCAAGGCTATAAATGTCACTCTTGTCTGCTTGTGGGTCAATAGGTATTCGGGATCACGGTAACCCTGCAATCAGATATGAAATTTGTTAAAAGATATGAGGAAACTAAACAAGTGAGTGAGTTTATCTGTTTAGAAAATGTTTAACTTTTTATATAAAGCAAAGCTGACTCCCGAACAGAATTACCCACTTTAACCCATTACCCAACCCACTCAGTTTACCACCTTTTCTAGCTAGCTTATGTCCTATATTAAGGAAAGCAACAAGGTCAGTCCATAAACCATGGTTCATCAGCTAACTAAAGATGGATAAAGAGTAAAAAGACTTACGAGTGTTCCTCTAACAACACTAGATACATAGTTAGGACCACCTCCATAGTCATCAAAAAGTGGTGCAAGCATTGAGAGTCCAAAATCAGAAACTTTCGTAGTGAGTTTGGAGTCAATGAGAATGTTGCTTGTTTTAATATCACGGTGGAATATAGGTGGGTTGGCTTGGTGTGAAGATACAAAATGCCTTTGGTGAATCCAATGCTACGCTTAACCTCATTCGGAAGCACAAGGACTCCTCCGATTTGGTCAGTAAATGCAACACACAATCACTTTCAAACGCACATCAAAATACCAGTAAACTTCAAAGAATCAAGTCTCAAAATTTCGTACCATTAAGCCAATCACGTAGTGTTCCCAAGAAAAAACTCATAAACCAACATTTACATAAGTCCAAAGAACACCCATATTATCCAACCGAAAGGATACTTGTTCTTGTACTCTAAAATATTAATAGATCTTGAGACTAAATTATTTATCAAGAAACCAAACTAATACCTATTCTTGTTCCTCGTCACAATATCCAACAAGTGATACTAGATTTCGGTGGTGTAATCTTGACAAAAGTTCTATCTCCGTCAAAAATTCCTTTTCACCTTGTAATGATCCTTCTTCTACACATTTTATGGCTACCACTGTTCCACCCCATATTATTCCTTGATAAACCTTTCCATAACCTCCTCGGCCAACAACACTTGAGCTACTAAAGTAAAGGGGGCATTGCCCATAAGATAAGGCAGCCTTGGACTTCCTATTATTGCTTTTGAGTCATGAGTGCCCTTTCTTGAAAAGTGAAGCTCTTAACACCGTCAATATTCATTGAAAGTTTTCGACTTGTAAGAGTAATAAGAAATGACATCGGTTTTATATGTTGAATAGGTCAAACCTTCTATTTATATGTTTAGGGACTAGTTTCGCATTCACATAACTATACTAACACTAACATATTTGGTTTATCTATGTTTGTCTCTTTATATTTGTGCAGGGGACTAAAGATGGACAAGTGCATTGTTCGCCTATATATTCTCACCTCTAGTACTACGAGATCATACACAAGTCGTCTTCTTCAAACGACTCTCTTAGCCTCTCCGATATTCTCCATTGTATAGCTAGGTCGATCTATCATCTTGATCAAGCCTAGATTGTATTCTAATTGGTTGCTCACTTTGGTGACAATCTTAGTCATTCTCTCTTGTATTGTGTCGATACTCTTGTTTTGAATCAAGGGTGGTTGGTTAGATTCTATCTTGGTGTTGTTATAATTTATACATGGTATCAGAGCTTAGGCTCTGATCGATTGGTGATTTCGTTGTCTAGGGTTTCATCTAATTTTTGGGGGTTCTTGAAATTGGGGTGAGATATGATCGATTCTTGGTTAATTGAACATTCATGTTGAGTTAATTGTTGTTTGTGGTGGTTTCTGGTAAATTAGGGTTTGAATCTGAAAAGCCTAATTTTTCTGATTTGGGTGTTCTTGTTTCTGGTGATTATTGGGACCTTATTCTTTCACAATATCTCTTAAATAAGTGAATTAAGAGTATTGTGATTTCTTTCCGCTGGTTCTTCTTATTATAGCTCTGTAAGTATTCTTTCTTCTCTTAAAAATTACTTAGTTTTAGTTAAGGTGGTGCAAACGGTGTGATTAACTCCTTGATCTGCCTTCTTGAGAGGTGTGAATACCTGCTCTGGTCACACCCAGTTCCCTTGGCTGGACATTGTAATTTTTAGGGGTGAGTTTTATCTTCTTGCAAAGTTTTTGTTAGTATTTTACTCGTTGTTTCTTTTCGTGCTTATCGCTAATAGCTTATCATTACTTATTATGGCTCACGGTACTAGTGACGTTGATCGATTAGTAATCTTGACTTGGGTAATCCTTTGCATCTTCATTCTAATGATATTAGTACAACATCTATTGTGTCTATTAAACTTACTCGTCTTGAAAATTATAGAGTTTGGTTGATCGCTATGAAATTGGCTATTAATACTACGAATAAAGCTGGTTTTATTAATGGTAAATGTGTTAAGGCTACTTATGCTTCTAGTGATGTTCTCTCTAATCAGTGGGAGAGATGCAATTCTATTGTGTTGTCTTGGATCTTGAATTTTGTGTCAGAAGATTTATACCTTGGTCAAATCTTTTCTGAAAATGCTACTGAGGTATGGGCTGAACTTAAAGAGACTTATGATAAACTTGATGGTTCTATTATTTTGAGTCTTATGTAAAAAAAATTTAATAATTTTAGACAAGGAGAATTAATTGTGTCTGAATATTATCATAAGCTTAACTCATTATGGAGAGAATTTGCTATTATGACCAAATTGCCTATGTGTACTTGTGCTGCTAGAAAAGATGTGTTAAAGCATAATCAACTCAAGAAACTTATGAAATTTTTTATGGGTCTTAATGAAAATTATCAGCCTATCAAAAGTAGTATTCTCTCTAGAGAGACTCTTCCTGATGTTAAGGATGCTTTTATTACTATTTCCATAGAAGGGTCTCATAGAGGCATTGCCTCTTCTTCTACTGGTTTTGATTCTAAGTCTCAAATTATTGGATTTGTTTCTAAAGCAAATTGGACTAATAATGGAAATAAGAGATTTGAAAATAAGAAGAGTTTTGTTAATGATAATAAGAAGTTTATTAATCTGAGAATAATAACAATAATAGGAGACCTAATCCAAACTTACTTTGTACTAATTGTGGTAAAATTGGTCACCTTTGTTGATAGATGCTTTGAAATTATTGGATTTCCTCACGGTTATAATAAAATCACGGTAAAAACAAACTAACTTCAAAACTTCTTATAATGCTAATGCTTCATCCGTGGAAAATGGTTCTTCTATGTCTATCACTACTGAACAGATGATGAAATTAATGAGTCTTATCAATGATATGCCTTCTAGCAGTATGCAAGCCAATATGGTAGGTATACCTAGCTTTGTGAACAATAATGTTTTCTTTAACATAAATTTTCATAAGTTTTATAACAACAATACTGCTTTGTGTAAAGATAGTATTGGGTGGATTATTGATTCAGGGGCAAACCAACACATGACTATTAATACTCTTAATATGTTTAACATTGCTGATATTTCTAATTTAAACCTTAGTGTGGTACATCCTAATGGTACTCTTGCTAAAATTAAATATATTGGTAATCTAAAACTTTCTGATAAAGTCACTTTATATGATGTGTTGGTAGTTCCTGAATATTGTGTTAGTCTATTATCTGTGCATAAACTAATTAAAGATAGTAGAATGTTTGTTGGATTTGATGAATCTAAATGTTACATTCAGGATTTGACTCAAAACAAAATCATGGGGATTGGTAGTGAAAATGGTGGTCTCTATTATTTTGATACTCCCTCTCCTATTACTTCTAAACATCAAATAATAGGTAATATGTCTGTTACTTGTTATGTTTCTAAGTCCTTGTGGCATAACAGACTTGGTCATCCCTCTGACCAAGCTATGAATATGCTTCAATCTGATCTTAAGTTCACTAAAGATTCTCATGTGTCTCCTTGTGACATCTGTCACAAAGCCAAACAGACCAGGGAATCCTTTCCTATTAGTGATAATAAGAGTTCTTCTATTGGTGATCTTGTCCATATAGACCTTTGGGGTCCTTACAAGGTCACTAGTAGAGAAGGATTTAGATATTTTATGACCATTGTTGATGATTTTACAAGGTCTGTTTGGATCTATCTTATAAAATCTAAAGATGAGGTTTATAACTTGTTTATTAGCTATGTTAATCTGATTCTAAATCAATTTAAGTGTGGTATTAAAAATGTGAGATCAGAAAATGGTACTGAATTTGTTAACAATAAAATGAGTAATTTGTTTAGCAGCCTGGGTATTACTCATCAAACTACTTGTGCTTATACTCCTCAGCAAATTGGGATTGCTGAGAGAAAGCATTGGCACTTATTACATGTTGCTAGAAGTTTGTTGTTTCAAAGTGGTATTCCTTTAAGTATGTGGTCTGAATGCATTTTATATCTAATTAACAGGTTGCCATCTTCTGTTTTGAGTGGAAATTCTCCTTTTGAGCTGGTGTATGGTCAAAAACCAAAACTTTCTCATCTGAGATGTTTTGGTTGTTTGTGTTTCTCTTCTATTCTTAATAATTCGATAAATTTTCTTCTAAATCTTAAAATGTGTCCTCATTGGTTTTCTACAACAAAAAGGCTTATAAGGTTTACGGTCTTGAGTCTAAAGCGATTTCTTATTCTAGAGATGTTCAATTTTACTGAAGTCGTTTTCGATTTAAAATGAACACTCAACTTCAAACCGATAAGGCTTCGACACTACATTGAATGATCTAAACTTTTAATGAGAAACACATTGATCAAAATCCCAATGATGAATGGAGAGATTCTAATACATCCAATGATGATGGTTGTGCCTATTCATGCCCTGAAGTACACATACTTCTAATGATGGTGAGAATCTTGGTATGTCAACATCCATAGACGACAATAATCTATCCGAGAGGCGCCCATTCTAATCTTAACACAACTCAAATGGTCTATACTCAGAACACTAGTCATGAGCAGCATGTTCTTAGAAGGTCTAGTAGGGACTCTAGAATGCCTGCTAAGTTTAATGATTATGTTGTGAGTAGTAATGTAAAGTATGGGCTTGAGAAATATGTATGTTATTCTAATCTAAGCCCTGCAAATTATTGTTTCTCTAACACTTTAAACAAATCTGTTCAGCCTACCTCTTATGAGGAGGCTGATAAAGATATTAATTAGGTTCAGGCTATAAATAATGAGATAAATGCTTTAAAAAGAAATAACATTTGGACTGAGTGTGAACTTCCTAAAGGAAGGAAAACTGTCAGTAGTAAGTGATTATGGAAAATTAAGTATAAATCCTCTGGTGAAATTGATAAATATAAAGCAAGGGTTGTTGCCAGAGGCTTTAGCCAGAGGGAAAGATTTGATTATAGAGAAACTTTCAGTCCTGTTGTTAAAATGTCCACCGTGAGATGTATGATTAATATTGATGTTTGTAATAATTGGAGTATTTTTCAACGAGATGTTAATAATGCATTTCTATATGGTGATTTAACTGAGGATGTTTATATGACTCTTCCTCCTGGCTTTGATGATCATAAGTCTAAAATTGTGAAGCTTAATAAATCTCTATATGGCCTTAAACAGGCTCTAGACAATGGAATGCTAAACTTACTTTAACTCTTAGTGAAAATGGTTTTGTGGGTCTAAATTTGATTACTCTCTTTTATTAAGAGGTGCGGAAATGTGTGTTTGATTATGCTTGTGTATGTTGATGACATTATCATTCTTGGAAATGATGTTAGTGAAATTGAGAAGTTTAAAGTGTTCTTAAAACTAAATTTCAAATCAAAGATCTAGGAAAGATGAAATACATTCTTGGAATTGAAGTTTTAGAAAATGATAATGGTGTGTGTCTCAATCAAAGGAAGTATTGTCTTGAGCTTTTGCATGAATATGGCTTACTTGATGCTAAACCTGTTGAATCTCCTTTGCCTGAGAACACCACTCTAAATCATATTGAATCTGATGATGAAAAAGCTTTATCTAATATAGGTAATTATCAGAAGCTTGTTGGGAAAATAATCTAGCTAACTAATACAAGACCTGACATTGCCTACTCTGTTCACTGTTTAAGCCAATTTATGCATGCTCCCTTACAATCTCACTTGAATGTTGCTCTTAGAGTTTTGAGATACTTAAAAAGATCTCCTGGCATTCAGATTAATGCAAATGAGAATCTTAAGCTTAAAGCTTATGCTGATTTTGATTGGGCTAGATGTCCAGTTACTAGAAATTGTTTCTGGTTATTGTGTGTTTTTGGGTGATTCTTTGGTGACTTGGAAAAGTAAAAAAACAATCTACCTTGTCTAGGTCATCCTCTAAAGCTGAGTATAGATGCATGGCCTCTGCTACTTGTGAAATTATTTGGCTTGCTAATGTGCTTGGTGACATGGGTGTTAAAAACTTGTTACATGTGGTTTTGTATTGTGACAAAAGTTCTGCTCTGCAGATTGCTGGTAATCCAGTTTTCCATGAGAAAACTAAGCACTTTTAAATTGATGTTCACTTGGTTAGAGAAAAATTCTCTGCTGGGGTTATTAGAACTGAGAAGATTCACACTTCTCAGCAAATTTCATGACTAAAGCCTTGGATATTAAGCAACACAAGTGGCTTTGTGATAAGCTTGGTATGATGGACATGTTTAAGGTTGAAGGTTTGAGGGAGGGTGTTGAATAAATTGGTCAAACCTTCTCTTTATATGTTCAGGGACTAGTTCTATCATTCACAGAACTATACAAACACTAACATATTTGGTTTATCTGTTTTTGTCTCTTTATATTTGTACAGAGACTAAAGATGGACAAGTGCATTGTTGCTGCCTATATATTCTCACCTCTAGTACTACGAGATCACACACACAAGTCGTGTTCTCCAAATGACTCTCTTAGCCTCTCTGATATTCCCCATTGTATAGCTAGGCTGATCTATCATCTTGATCAAGCCTAGATTGTATTCAGATTGATTGCTCACACCTGGTGACAATCTTAGTCATTTCTCTCTTGTATTGTAATCTGATACTCACTGTTTTGAATCAAGGGTGGTTGGTTGGATTCTATCTTGGTGTTGTTATACAAATCAGGAACTTATGTAAAGATTTTCTTAATGACGTTGGCTTGTATCTCTCGTGTCGTTTCTTGATCACAACAACAAGATCAAGAAATCAATAAAGCACATGCAACAACTACGACTACAACGATTACTAAAATGCCTTTGCTTATACCTTTTCTTGATGTATCAATAATCACTACATCAACAGTGATAAATAACCAATATGAGCTTACGTATAGAGTGAAAGTGGCCATATCGACTACTTACATATACGACATAAACAACACCCAAGGCCACTAGTGAGCGGGGTATGGGGAGGTAGAGACAATGGGTCAATTTGGGATAGGCTATTAAAGTTATGGAGTAGGTCAAACAGGTTGAAAGTCATTGTAGTCAAATGCGTAAAAACCTCGTGAATGTCATATTAAATCTGCAAGAGATTATTATCATATTTTGCACAAGAATAGTTTATCCCTATTCGGATTGCTTTGACGCACCATACGGAAGCCAAAATCTCGCCATGTTTAAAAAATACGATAAGCGAAGCCAAAAACTATGATACCATTTCTTGATGGGCTGACAAGACTCGGAATGTGTCATGCACTAAAAAGTGCCCATTCCTTACCCATTTAACCCCCTATTCATCATTTCACTATATAAAAAGAAACAATAAAGCAGTTGCACGTAAGAAAAGCTTACTATTTGCATAAGATCCCACAAGCGTGAAATTCAAAACCTCATACAGTCCGAACAAGTCGCTTACAGGAAAAAGTGTTTCGGGTCAACCCAAACCATACCAAAAAAGTTACCCATTTTGACGTGTGATACTAGTTTCATGTCAGTCAGGATCTCTAAAAGTACAACTCCAAGGCTATAAACGCCATTCTTGTCTGTTAACTTAAAAGAATAACATTGAGCAAACCAAACAAGTGAACGAGGTTTTTTTTTTTTTTTTTTTTTTTTTTTAATTTAGCGAACAATTGACTCTTTCAATAAAGCCCGTCTTGACCCCTACCAGAAATTACCCACTTTAAACCATTGCCCAACACACCATTTTGCCATCTCTTCTAGCTAGCTTCTGTCCCGAGTCAAGGAAAGCAACAAGGTCGGTCCATACACCAAGGTTCCTCAGCTGGAAAGTAAGATGGAAATAGACTTACACGTGAACCTCTAACAACGGTGGATACACAGTTAGGACTCACTTCATAGTCATCCAAATTTGGTGCAAGCCTTGAGAGTACAAAATCAGCAACTTTGGCAGTGTGTTTGGAGTCGATGAGAATGTTGCTTGTTTTGATACCGTGGTGGAAAATAGGTGGGTTGACTTCAGTTTGAAGATAAAGAATGTCTTTGGCTGAATCTAATGCTACATGTAATCTCCTTTTAATGCTACATATTTACTTTCAAAATGCACATCAAAGCACCTGTAAAATTCAAAGAATCAAGTCTCGAAAGTTCCATACCATTAAGCCAATCACGTAGCATTCCCCGAGAAACAAACTCATAAACCAACATCTGCACCAGTATGCACAAGTTTCCTAGTTATCGTGGTACTTCCTCGCTCTAAAAATCAAAGCACTGACACTTGTACAAACAAACCGATCATTTCTTGTACTTTGACTTTTGAAGTCAACGGTCTTATATAACTTCAAAAACTGATGACGATTTTCTCGAGAAATTTAACACCAATCTATATTTACCTCTTCGGTCAGCTTCAGTGTTTGAAATTTTGAATAAATCAACGAAATATACCAGAACACTTGATAATTTCTGGAAAATGTAAAGTCTGAAAAGTAGCACTTGACCTGAGAAAATCAAATGTTACATCCATGTCCTGATTGTTATTTATTCATTTTCAGAACAAGTCCGAAGATTTTATCAAAAAACAGTCCCGGCCCAAGTGGTGGTGTGTCACCATTCACCACAGGTGGCATGGAACGTCCAAAAACCGGGCGTTAGCGAGACAAAAACATGGATCCAGGGGTTTAATCACAGTATGTACTAATAAAAGACCCAAAAAAATAATACTATTTCTATTATTTCAAGCTTCTTGTGATATTGTTGTACATTGTTCATGGTTTGAAGCATTTCCGGCTACATTTTTATAAATTTAGTTGAATAAATATTAACAAATTTTGCAATTTGTATTTTATATTCAAAACCTAAACCATATCAAATTTGATTTTGATTTTCGTTCAGTTTTGTATTCAAAAATGCTCAACCCGAAGAACCACCACTGAGAAACACGAACCGACAAACACCCTACTGATCGATACCTGATTGATGTCTCAAAAATGCTATTGAACTCTGCGGCATTGGTTACTGTCGGATGTTAATTTACAAGCCTGCCTTCAATGATCAAAGCTTGGTTGTGATGTGAATGTACCGCGTCATATGCACATTGACAGAGCAGTAATTTACTATGAAAATGAAATGCTGGGGAGACTTGTGCTGCTCATACCAAACGCGAGTCCATGTAAACCAATTTACGAGCTAGATTACGGTTTGGACTTCGAAGTCCAAATTCGTGAACCTAACTCAAAAGCATCTACTTGATATAGGTTGCAACTTATACTTGGAAAAATATGTAATCTAATTAAACAATCTGAGGGTCACCTACTGCTAGGGTAAAGCCCAGAACCCAAGACCAGAAAAAACTAATTTGTAATGGAAAGATTCCAAGCAACTACAGCATAAATTTCTATGAGAATCAAATGTTAGATAATAAACACCACAAAAGCATATTAAGCCTTGAGAGATACAAACTATTTATGTTTTCCAACAAACGCCACGAAAGCATATTAAGTAATTCAACGGTCATGGGAAGAGTGCGGGAAAACTTGTGTTGAGCCAAAATTGTTGAACTTCAGTTAGGATCATTTATGTTTTCCAAGAGACTTAAGCATACAAAGAGTGGTTTGAAATGAATCAAAGAAGCTCTTGAACCAAATGAATGTTACCTAATCTTTTAAGATACACAATTACAAGGGAATGAGATCCAAGCAAAAATGAGTTCAACACCAAGATACATAGCCATGTGATCACCCACACACTCCAAACTTTGGATGGTTTAATTGAGACATTGTATATTTTGCCTTGCAACATTCTAGACTTTCATGTTTTATATATTAAATCCTTTCAGTCTTGAAGATAAATTTATTTTAAAGAAAAACTTATGACTTTCTCCAAACATAAAGATTTACATATTCAGATGATGCATATTCAAAGATTGATAAATTTGTGTTTGTATTTACAGATTATCCAAAGTAACTACTAAGCATGATGAAATGAGAATGTAACAAAGCAAAAAACGTTAACAAGATTTCAACATGTAATGAACATCCAAAAGTCTTGTCTTAATTAATTACAGCAATAAGGCATCTATCTATAAAGGATTCCTCGTTCTAAAAAAACCATCAATGATAAAGAGCAGAAGTAACACTATCCATGGGATAATAGAAATTACATTAAACTTGATAATATCGATTTCACCAACCTTTCTACACATTACATATCTGAAATATATATAGCATATACGGCATTTGCGATCTCATAACGTTCCATAAATGGCAATAATTAACAACAGCACACCTTAACTACAAACCAGGTCCCTCCCTCCTTAGCTATCATATCACCGGCCATCGTCTAAAATTCTTCTCCCAAGCACCCCAATAAATAAACCTATCTATAACAGCCTTAATATGTTAACTCAGGTTGTTATAGATAGGTTTATCTCTTGGGGTGTTCAGGTTGTTACCAGCAAGAGAAAGACTGCAAGAGAGGCTGAAAGAGTTGTTTGAAATGAAAAATGACCTAATAATAGAAATTTGTTGGTGGCTATAAAGTATTAAAGGCCCATTCATAACATGTGTTGTTTGATGTAATGAAAGGGCATTTCATTGTTTTGGTCAATGGTATCTTTTGGACAATGGTCCCAATTTACAGACAACAATTAACAGCAATGTGGTCTCCACTAACAAACAAGGTTCAATAAACAAAGGCAGTAGGCCAGAAGACAGCAATGTATTGAATACACCAAAACAAAACAATTTATAAAGTTAAGATTCCATATTGTGTTTCCCAATTATAAAATAATAAAGTAAGAGGTGTCGATGTGCATTGTTTACAAAATATGGGCCTATTCAGTCAAGGCACACCCATCCACTAGGGGTGTTCACGGGGCGGTTAATTTCGGTTCGGTTAGCAGTGATTTAACTATCCATCGCGGTGGTAGTTCATTTTACTATCCAAACCGAATCAGTCTTAAGTGATCTTGAGACGCGGCATCTGAACGAAAAATGATTCTTGCATGATTCGGGTCACTGATTAACCATTTTAAAAATTAATCGAATTGAATCGGACGAACAATAACATAAATTAGAACGTAATACGTCAATTGTAGTAAAATTAAATAACATTGAAAGATTTAAGTCATAATAATGTTGTTCGTCACAATAAAAGATTCAAATTATCATACGTAACAAAATAACTAATAGTATTTATTCGACGTTTATAAAGACGATCACTTTAATCATATGTAATCCATTAGGCGTTAGTAAATGATCACATTAGGTAAGTAAAAATGCGTTATAAGATAAAAGTAATGCAATAAGATAGTTAATATCAGACATTTTAAGAATGGTTTGTTGAAACCTACGTATATATTATAAGCGGTTCGGTTCGTGAATAGCGGATAACTAAAGTAAAACCCAAACCGAACCATGACAAGCGGGTTTTTCCGGTTCGGTTTTCTGCTTTCGGTTTCTTGGTTATCGGTTTTGCGGTTCGAATCGAGCGGATCGGCTCGGTTCGTCGGCTTTCTGATTTTTGAACACCCTACCATCCACACCCTAATACCTTGTTATAAAATGGTACATAGTTCACAGAATCACAAAGACACCCATCCACATGTAGCGAATTTGAAACATTTTTTTTGGGGGCGAATTTATTTTGGAAGACCGAATTGGAGATTTGTTTGTAACCTCAACTAAATTACCCTAAAACCTATAATATTTACACTAGGTCATGAATTTTTGGGGGGCCTCCTCTCCATTAAGGTCCGTCCTTGCATCCACATAACCCTAATACCCTATCACATACTACTACAACATATAAGTTTCAAATGGTACACATCAGTTGGTTATAACATAAACCCTAGAAAAGCCTTTATAAAACATCCCATTCGACATCCAAATGGAAATCATCAAAAAGTTTATGATGTCGATAAAGACTTCCATGGTTTTGAAACAGACCTTGATTCGATTCAGGTCAGGTCTCCAAACCATGCAAGTTTTTCATCGACAGCTCTTAGTTTTTCAATAGGTACGGCGCCCGCAACACGCAGCTACATAATTTTATGCTAATGTACAAGGTTCATTATGTAGTGGATGAGGTAAAGTGCATTCGTTTAGTAGAAGATGATAAAAATGAAACTGTTAAGGTACAACAACAAGAGTAAGTTCCATCTGTTGTGTCTCCTTTGCTTAAACAACATTCACTACAAAATAAAAGCCATTTAGTGACTAAAATGATTTGCTTAAACTGTTAAGGTACGGCGCCCGCAACACGCAGCCGCACAATATTGTGTTTTAAAGCTTGTTGGTGCGTGTCATGGAAAACTGTGTTTGTTTTCTTATAATAAAGTTTACAATAAAAGTATTGTTGTTATTTGGAACCCTTCCATCGGAAAATCATTTGGTATTGCTGCTGTCCCTAATGTGACCCTCAGACTTATATTTGGACTGTTTATGGTTTTGGGGTTTGTCTTGTTATGAGTGAAATGTTATATAAGAAGTAGCATATAAATTCATTTTCCATTTTAACAGAGTGGTTATCAGGATCTTTGTTTATAGTTTCAGCCCGGGAGATGATGCATGTTACATATTCATCTGTAATAATTAACACAAGAACAAGAATAATTTATCATCCGGACATCATAGAGTGCCGATTCGTCCAGTGAAGGTATGAAATAAGCTAAGGAAAGTATTAATAATCATGTATTTTATAGATCAAATTAAATTCTTACCAGCCAAGCTAAGAAGGGCATTCTCAGCAGCTTGTTGTTGTGCATCCTTTCTCGTCTTACCCATTCTAATAGCTACTTTCTCACCCGTGAACAAGACCTGCGTCGTTAAGTCCTATTTAGCACAGACCATATTATATAGAACGCTAAACCCAATAAAATAACTGCTGAATATATTTGCGTTTTTTTTTTTCTTTTCTTGGCATTTAAATGCAATGGTCTAAAATATAAAATTTCGACTACAACAAATAGTGTTCAGTGATGTATTTCGTTACATTAAAATCATAGCACGAACACTCATATAAACCTATGGATCATTTGCTGTACTTTGACTTTTGAAGTAAATTGGAATTCTTTAACTTCAAGAGTGATGATGATTCTCTCAAGAAACTAACAAGTATATCTTTGTACCTTATTTTTTCTGCAAATTTTGAAAAATTTAACAAAATTTTCCAAAACGTATAGAAATTTCTGTTAAACTTGAGTCTGAAAACTAGTCAACTTGACCCTAAAAAGTCAAATGTTTATTTCTGTGAAGCTCTTCACTATAAACTTAGTTTGTTGCACAATTTTCTTATCCGTGTCCTCATTGTTGTTTATTTTTCAGGAAGAGTTCGAAGATTATATCAAACGACAGCAACTACGAGAGCTAGCCATGCTAAACTCAAATTTCAGAGAAGAGAGTCCCGGCCCAAGGGTAGTGTCTCACCATTTAACACAAGTGGCATGAAACGTCCAAAAACCGGTGGTTGACAAAAACATGAATCTAGGGGTTTTAACCACTGTATGCACTTATATTACATAAAATAGAAACAAAAATATTTCATTATAAATAGGCTACAAAAGACAAACATTTTCACGTGCATACACTAAACCCCTTCTAGATCCGCCCCTAATGCGACCAACATCTTTGAGTAACTATGCACCTACTCACTATACATACACACCCTTGTATAATTTTTGAAACATAATTGAAATGTATAGGCCGACTCTTCTGACCAGCGAGCATCATATTCGATTTTTTGTTTTATGAAGAAAGAAAAGAAAATAGAATGATAGATTGGATAGAGTATAAATTGTAGAGTAAGGAATGATTCATTTTTCTTGTTTCTGGGTGATACATTTGTAACTGAGCATCATATTGTGCAAACTTGATTAGTTGATGCATTATGGGTCTTCTTGTTCAAAATGTAAACCGTATCGAATTCAGATTCGGTTTTGTGTTCGGGTTGGTTTTGCCTTCAAAAAATCTCAATCCGAGAAACCTGAACCTACGAACTCCCTTACAGGTCCATAACCGAATGATGTCTCGAAAGGGTCACAATTAAAAGAATAGCAGAGTCACAGTGTACACTCTTTAGAGTAACTCGGGTATGCTCCATTTAAGAGCATAAATGCAAGAAACATAGTATCAGTTGACTCTATGAGTCAAAGAATCATGTTTCCTTTGCCCAAGCACAAACAGGGTTTTAGTCTTGCAAAAATCAAATACAACAATTGTGTCATGTACACGACAATCGTTTAGTATCCAATCTTTTGCACTGGTTCCCAGCCTGCTAGATGCTACTGAACTCTCTGGCATTGGTTATTTTCAGATGTTAATTTACAAGCCTTCCTGTAATGATCAAAACTTAGTTAGCCTGTGTAAGTACCAGGTCATATACAAATTGACTGAGCGGTAATTTACTATGAAAATGAAATGCTGGGGAGACATGTCCTGCTCATACCAATTTCTGAAGTAGATTACGATCTGGACTTCTCTATAGTCCAAACCCGTGAACTTAACTTAAAAATAATGTACCTGACATAGGATGCAACTTGTACTTATAAAAATATGTAATCTAAATAATCTAGAGTCGCTAGTGTTAAGATAAACCCAGCACCAAAACCAATTTCATATAGACCCTCTTATACAGAACCACAAAAACTAATTTTGTAAAGGAAAGATTCCAAGGCTCCAAGCAACAACAATATCCATTCCAAAATCACATTAATTTCTATGAGAATCAAATGTTAGATAATAACCGCCACAAAATTATATTAAGCCTTGCGAGATACCAACTATTGTTGGATCTTAAGTAGTTCAACGTCCATGGGAAGAGTGCGGGAAAACTTATTTTCAGCCAAAATTGTTGAACTTCAATTATAATCATTTTTGTTTTCCAAGAGACTTTAGCATACGAGTTGGTTGAGATGAATCAAATAAGCTCTTGAACCAACAATCAGTATTTAGTGTTGTAACATATCGGTAAGAAGTCTAATGCATGATGGTATTGCAGACCCCTAGTGGTACTCAACTGACATAACCATTGTTAACCGCAACTCTGTATCTACTTTCTACTATGTTATTTTCCACTTTGGATGGTATAACTGGGTGATTGTAGATTTTGTCTAGCAACATGGTTATCAACAAATTTCTTAAAGAAAAACTCATGCCTTTCTCCAAACATCGCCTAACCACTACTAATGCCTTCACTCCGCTAATCCCGATTTAAAGTATATCATTTCTTGTACACACATAGGCATCTACACATTCAAATGTTGCAAATTCAAAGATTCATAAACTTGTGTTTGTATTTACAGAGTATCCAAAGTAACCGCCAAGCATGATGAAATGAGAATGTAACGAAGCAAAAAATGCTAACAAGACTAGAACAAGTAATGAACATCTAAAAGGCTTGTCATCATTAATTACACAAGCAATAAGGCATATATACAGGACATTCCCCATTCTAAAAGAACCATGGAATAATAATAATAATAATCACATTAAAGTTGATAATACTGATTTCACTTACCTTTCTACAAATCACATTCTAACATATATGTAGCATACTTTGCATCTACAATCGCAGAAGATTTCATGACATTACTTAACAACATTAAATCAATGATAAAACACTAAAAATAGAAGAAAGAGATTTTTCCACACCTTTACTACAAAATATATAAGTTATTGTCATAATATATGTGTGAATGATTAAGCAGAAGTAGCGATTCCTTGTAAGAGCCCATGAAGAATGAGTTAATTGCTCCAGAAATCCCAAGATTCTTGATTTGTTGTGAGCAGGGATCATAAACATTAAGCGTGGTAAACCACTGGTCCTTTTGAGTTTCAAATATAGTTTCACCATTCATCCTAAACCCCAATATTTTATAAATTGGTGCGTCAATTGTGAATAGCTTTCTAAAAGACGAATCATGCTCCATCACCCATGCACCAAAATGAACCGCTCCCTCCGCCAAAATGCATCCATACACAACAAGAGACTCCATTAGCTTAGAAATGGACACATGTTTGATTATCTCATTTGTTAAGCTATGTGGCAGGTCTAACACTTTAAACTCCTTGGTAATCAAATCAAATGACACAACCATATGATTTGTGGTAGATTCACCATTATCACTAAAAGTCGTCTCCCTAGCACCCCAATAGATAAATCTATCTATAACAACCTGAGTTGATGGGTTGAGTTTAATTGATTGACGAGGCAAATTACTACTTGGAATCACATTCCAAACCCCCGAACTCAATGTAAAAACTTCAACATGCCAAGGCTTGTTGAAGATACATGCAATCCTTACCACGGTGGGATCTATAGTGAAGGGACAAACCCCGAAACCATAACGAGTCCGATTAGAAGGGCGAGGGGCAGCAATACCAAATGATTTTCCAATTGACGGGTTCCAAATAACAACCATCCATTTATTATAACCTTTATTATAACCATAAAAACACAGTAATCCATGACATGCACCGACAACGAATGGAAAATTATTTTTAAGCAAAGGAGACATAACAAATGGAGCAAGCTCTTGTTGTTGTACCTTAAGAGTTTCAGTCTTATCATCATCTTCTACTAAACGAATGTACTTTACCTTGTCATTATGATAATCAGGTTTGTACCTTAGAATCAAACTATGTGGCTGCGTGTGGTGGGCGCCGTAACCTTTGATAAAGTCAGAGCTGTCGATAAAAGACTTCCATGGTTTGGAAACTGACCTGAACTGAATCAATGACTTGACGTCAAAAACCTTTTTGATGATTTCCATTTGGATTTCGAAAGGGATGTTATCCGACATTTCTATCAAAAGTGTTTTTCTAGGGTTTATATTAACTTTTGAAATAGGTTGAATTACTGAAAATTGAAAAGTGGGTATTGGAGAGGAGGTGACTCTGGATCTGGGTTTCGAAGAACGTCGTGTGCCGTCGTGATACGGCGAAGACGTGGTGGTTGTATGGTGGTGTCACTGTTGGAGATGATGTTTGACTTATTGAAATGTTAGGACCAAATCTTTGTGTTTGATTTTGACTTTAGTTTGCTTGGTCTCGCTCAATTACACCCTTCCTCTTTTAAATAATTCTTTTATCGTATTTGCTTTTGCAAAATCAAAATTGTAAGATTACGGGATTTTAAAATCTTACTATAATATTATTTATTTAATAGTTTTATAATATTATTTAAATTTACAAAATATTATATATCATAAACACAAAATTGTTTGAATGTTTCATGAAAATATCATTCAAAATTATGAATATAAAATGTAGTCGGATGAACATGTTGTTTTTAAATAATATAAAACATAATCCATAACTTTGTGATTTTTAATTATGATTCGAAAAAGTAAGATCGGATCCTATTAGATTTTAAGATCCAATGGTCAAGATCGGTGCTTAGAAGATATTATGTTTGTAGTATCGTAAAATCGTAAGATCCTAATATCGGGCGGGATCTTATGACTATGTTATTTTTTGTTTTGTGTGGATCCCCACTAGATTAATGGGATCATGATTTTAGATTTTTAGGGTGTTTTGGATTTGTTATCGGTAAAATTGAGTAGATAATTATAACTACTACTAGGGTAACTGCGCGTTGGTGAGTATTGTGTAATTAAAGTTTTAACCAACAATATTTTGCGATTACATGTTTTTCGAGACAATTACTTTACCCGTGGCAATAATTTTGGGAACAACTTTATTGCACATTATTTCATATTAAAATGTCTAGTACATATGCATCACGATGCAATGATAATACGAAAACGGTAGTCAGTAGTTTTACGAGGTCGCATGATTGGTAGTGAAAGGTATTTGCTAATTAGTGAATATTGTGTAATATCCGTAAAATATTGTATAACTCGTAACCATAGAGTTCTTGCAATATACGATTAATAATATATATGGCATTGCTTATATAAATTACGGTATTTTAAATTGCACGTGTTAATGCTATATAAATCACATAAAAATCTAAATTGCACATGTTAATGCTATATAAATCACATAAAAATCTTCGTACTTTGACATGTACGATTCTTTTCAATTGAATTTATTAGCAAAATAATAAATGCTTTTGGGATATGCAATTTTCAAAAAATTTAAATCTCCATTAACAAACAAAAATTTGGCATTAAATTTACAGTAATGAATGTTTTAAATAATTATGTGCAGAAAAATTATTGTTTTTATGCTTCTTACTTGTTTTTACTGTTTTTCTTATGTTTTCGTTCGCGGTCAATATTTGGCTGAATTATTGATTGAACATGAAAAACCTTTTATGCAAGTTCTTCGTTTCCAATAGTCTAAACATGCATGGTTCAAATGTAAGAACTACTCTCGATTTGGTGGTTTGTACCTCTTGAATCAAGGTTTGATCATTAATTAAGAATATGGGTTATGTTTTTTTAAGTATATGGTGTGTAAATCATAGGTTTTTATATGTTAGGTGGATCCACTTATGTTTTGTAAGTGATTTGGTTATATGCAAAACAACAATGGATAAGGTTTTTCTTGTTCAGATTATTTTGGGAGGACGAGTCTTTAACTCACATTACGTAAAGGTATCCCGTGAACCTTTCCGTCTTGTTAGCATTAAAGAAGTGTTGGTAATTCTCGATTAGGAATTTTTTTAACATGTTTTATAATCGTGTAATAGATTAATTATCGGCCTATGGACTTGGATAAGTGAATACTTGAGTATGTATGTAAGCTAGCCTTATTATATGTGTAATCCAAGTCCAACACAAGCCCAAAGCCCACAAGGCCCAAGATTGCATGTAAGGAAGTATAAATACCCTCAAATGGTATCATTTGAGGGTGTGCATGAGAGTATAATGTGTGTGTTTTTAATGAAGTTATAGTTTTCTTTCTCTCATCCTTTTCCTCATATATACCTCACGGCACCACCACCTCTCCTCACCATAGTTTGTATTAGTTTATCAAATCTAGGGACTACAATTGGTATCAATCGACACACATCGATTTAGGAGTGTTCTAGTGTTTACAACACGATTTTTGATTGAAATTTGAGTCGAAAATGGGATTTTTTGGTTACAGGTGAGTTTTGCCTCAAATCTTTCCATTTTTACATGTTTGATACATAACTTTGTTATTTTTCGAGTTGTTATGGATTTAATATAAAGGATTTTGAGAAAAAAAAATGTCAAAACGGTTAAAATTTGAGTGTTTTAGAGCTTTTTGGTGTTTTTGGCGTATTTAGTTCCCAGATTATGAAATTTGGCTTCTTGTGTTCTTGAAGCCGAAGTTTGGTGTTTTGAAGGTGCCGAATTTGGTTTTTAGAAAGATCAGTGAATAACTTAATCTATCACGATAAACAACTTAATCGAAAAACCGAGGAATGCAAGTAGGACAGATTGTCATACGAAGCGTGCTGCAAAGACATGAAAGAGTAAAATAATCTTTTGAGAGCGACAGTCTAAAAGGGAAGGTGTGGATACTAAGTTTGCAAAACCATTGACTTCAGAGAAACCACATGGTTCAAAACCGGTTGAAAACAAAATGTCTATTTCTCGCTTGCTCCAAAAGTCAATGAGAAAATGATTTGACAAAACAGTCACTCCGCATTCGTTCCCCAAAAGAAAATGCAAATGTGGTTGAAAGAAAGAAAACGTGATTGCACACAGCTAAATTAGGAATTGTTTAAAGATCTGACCACAACACCGCCAAAGAATCTGTTGGTTCTAATGACATAGTCGACAATCACTATCTAGAAGCGACTAGAAAAAGGTACAAATTCGAAAAAGACGGAATAGGTGCTAAACCGAGGGTGATGAATTCTACAGGAATGCAAAACATTGCTAAACCCCAATGACACAATCTTCCACTACGACATTTTGGGGGTGTTACGGATTGGCATCAGAGCTACTGTTAGAGAACTAGGCTACATCATAAGACCCTAGACTATAACCACTATGTATTAACAGTTTTACAAAACTCCGTGTGCACGTTTACTATACACGCTTCTACTTACATACCTTATACGAGTTATTTATATTTATGTTTATACCGACGCCTTTCAAAACCCAGATCCAAAATCACCTCCTCTTCAAAACCCATTTTTCAGTTTTCACTAATTCAACCTATTTCAAAAGTTAGCATAAACCGTAGAATTTTTTTGATAGAAATGTCAGAAAATATCCCATTTGAAATCCAAATGGAAATCATTAAAATAGTTTATGATGTCAAGTTGTTAATTCAGTTCAGGCCAGTTTGAAACCATGGAAATCTTTCATTGACAGCGTATTGAGTTTATTAAAGGTTATGGCGCGCCACACGCAGCCACGTAGTTTTATTCTAAGCTGCATACCTGACTTTGAAGAACCAGAGTTAAGGTACATTCCTTTAGTAGAAGATGATGATAAGAATAAAACTGATAAGGTACAACAACAAGAGTTAGATCCGCTGATTAAACAATTTTCTAGTACACAATTTGTTTGTGCGTGTCATGAATTGTTGTGTTTAATTTGTTATAAAAAAGATAATGATAGAAAGATGCTTGTTATTTGGAACCCTTCTATTCAAAAGTCATTTGGTATTGCTCTCCCTGAATATGACCCTCATAGTCAGGCTTACTGGACTCGGCTTGTTTTTGGTTTTGGCGTTTGTCCCGTCACTAGAGATTTTACCGTTGTGAAGATTTTACAAATGCATAACAAGCCTTGGCATGTGGAAGTTTTTACATTGAGCTCGGGTGTTTGGAATGTGATTCCAACTAGCAATCTGCTCATCAATCAATTCAACTTAAAATACGTTCACCTCATGTTGTTATAGATAGGTTTATTTATTGGACCGCTTGTGATACGACTTGTGCTTATGATAAGTATATGGTTGTGTCATTTGATTTGATTACCAAGGAATTTAAACTGGTAGAACGCACCAAATACCTTAACAAACAAGCATTATTGACGTGTGATTTTCTAAGCTAAGGGAGTCTCTTGTTGCGTATGAATCTATTTATGTCGACAGAGGAAAATGTTGTGTATGGGTGATGGAGCATGATTTGACTTTTAGAAAGCTATACACAATTGACGACTAGTAGATAAAATATTGGGGTTTTGGGAGAGTGGTGAACGATATTTGAAACTCTAAAGAAGGAGGACGGATGGTTTAACACACTTGATGTTTACAACCGTGCTCACAAGAAATAAAAATCTTGGGATTGATGGAGTTCGAACTCATTCGGCATGGGCTCTTACAAGGAATCGCTACTTCTACTCGATCACTCGGGTATATATCGCGAGGATAATTAATGAAAAAGATGACGACGATCACATTATAAGGTGTGATATGTTACTTATGGAGGGAGGGCCTATTTTGTAGTTTTGGTTTTTGAAAATTGCCTATTTTGTAGTTAAGGTTTGTAAAAATCACTTTCATCTATTTTAGTTGTTTGTCACTGCTTCAATGTTGTTAATGAATCTTATGCGATTGTTGATGCATTATATGCTACATATTAACAGATATATCTATCATATATGACTTGTTGCAATGTTGGTGAAACCATAGTGTTATATTGTTTTTACTGGTTGGTTTGTTTTTGCTTATGTGGTTAAAAGCTCCTTGTATCGTTTGTTACTATATAAACACATTGTGCTTCTTCTGTCATCTTCATACAAATAAATCATGTTTTAAACACACTTACAAACACCCATAATCTGTATCAAAAAACGAGCGTATTTGTAAATCTTAGAGTAAATTACATGGATGGTCCCTGTTGTTTGTCGAAAATTGCAACTTTCGTCCCTCGAAGTTTGGAGTTGCATTGGTCGTCCCTAATTTGGTAAAGAATAAACACACCCGATCCTTTAGTTTAACTGGTATTAAATGAGTTTCGTTACCATTTACACATTTTCCCATTTGGTTAAATTCCGTTGCATCGTCTATCCTTAATAATAAGGGTTTTTTACAATTTAAAGTTTTATACGTTTTTTATCCGTTTTTGTTCGTTTTTGTACGTTTTCATCAACTAACTAGTAAGATGGATAAAGAGTAAAAAGACTTACAGGTGTTCCTCTAACAACGGTAGATACATAGTTAGGACCGACTCCATAGTCATCCAAAAGTGGTGCAAGCCTTGAGAGTCTAAAATCGGCAACTAACAACAGTAGATACATAGTTATGACTGACTCCATAGTCATCCAAAAGTGGTGCAAGCCTTGAGAGTCCAAAATTAGCAACTTTTGCAGTGAGTTTGGAGTTGATGAGAATGTTGCTTGTTTTAGTATCATGGTGGAATATGGGTGGGTTGGCTTCGGTGTGAAGATACAAAATGCCTTTGGCTGTCTCCAATGCTACGTTTAACCTCATTCGGAAGCTCAAAGACTCCCGATTTGGCTGCAAATGCAACACACAATCACTTTCAAAACGCACATCAAAATACCTGTAAAATTCAAAGAATCAAGTCTCAAAAGTTTCATACCATTAAGCCAATCACGTAGTTTTCCCCGAGAAATAAACTCATAAACCAACATCTGCATAAGTCCAAAGAACACTTATATTATCCAACCGAAAGGATATTTGTTCTTGTTCCTCTAAAATATTAATAAATCTTAAGACTAAATTAAATATCAAGAAACCGAACTAATATCTGTTCTTGTTCCTCATCACGATATCCAACAAGCGATACTAGATTTCGGTGGTCTAATCTTGACAAACTTTCTATCTCCGTCAAAAATTCCTTTTCACCTTGTCATGATCCTGCTTCTGCGCTTTTTATGGCTACCACTGTTCCATCCCATAATATTCCTTTATACACCTTTCCATAACCACCTCGGCCAACAACACTCGAGCTACTAAAGCTTTGAGTTGCGAGTGCCATTTCTTGAAAGGTGAAGCTTTTAACACCGTCAATGATGATTGAAAGTTTTGCGACTGGTAATAGTAACATAAGAATTGAAATCAAAATCTTGCGACTTAAAATCACTATAATCAGTTTTTAAAACACATCCAAATCAGGAACTTACGTAAAGATTTTCTTGATGATGTTTGCTTGTATTTCTCGTATCGTTTCTTGATCATAACAGTCAGTACTGAAGAATTTAATAAAGCACATGCCACATCTACAGCTACAAGGGTAACTAAAACGCCTTTGGCTTATACCTTTTCTTGATGTATCATAATCATACATCAACAGTGAAAAATAACCAATATGAGCTTACCTATGGAGTGAAAGTGGCCAATAGTGAGCGGGGTATGGGGAGGTATGTTGTAGATAGATGTACCCCTTCCCAAGGGTAGAGAGACAATGGGTCAATCTGGGATATGCTATTATCTCTAGCGGATCAAATTATACTCCGTAAAAGTTATGGAGTAGGTCAAACGGGTTGAAAGTCATTGTGGTCAAATACTCAAATGCGTAAAAACCTCGTGAAAGTCGTATTAAATGTGCAAGAGTTTATTATCACATTTTGCACAAGAATAGTTTATCCCTATCCAGACTGTTTTGACCTGCACCATACGAAAGCCATGTTTAAAAAATACGATAAACAGAAGCCAAAAACTATGATAAATCATAAGAGTAAAATAAATAGCAATAAACCGAGATAAATAGAAGCATTGTTTATATAAGGCTGAGGCAAGCACATGAGATAAACGAAGAGCTTCTCAAACACGTGGTATTTTACTTACAAAATTACTGTCTTCATTCTTTATCAGTTGTATCATTTGACTTTTTGAAAAGTCAAACCTATGACAAGTTTCACAAGCTTCCTGATCATTTCTTGTACTTCGTCTTTTGAAGTCAACGGACCTTTTGTTGCGCATTAAACTTATTTTGTTGCACATTTTTCTTCCATGTCCTGATTGTTATTTATTTATTTGCAGAACGAGTTCGAAGAATATATCAGAAGACACCAACTGCGAGAACTAGCTATTGCTGAACTCAAATTTCAGAAAAGAGTCCCGGACTCCCGACCCAAGTTGTAGTATGTCACCATTCAACAAAAGTGGCATGAAACGTCCAAAAACCGGGCGTTAGCGAGACAAAAACATGGATCCAAGTGTTTAATCACAGTATGCATATTACATAGAAAGATCCAAATAATAATACTATCTCTATTCTTTCATTACAGAAAAACTACAAAAGACAAACATTTTCATGTGCATACACTGAACCCCGTCTAGATCCGCCCCTAGAATGATAGAGTGGATGGAGTATGAAGTGAAGAGTAAGGAATGATTCATTCTTCTTGTTTTTGGGTGATGCATTTGTAACATAAGAGTCATTATAATTTTATAGAAATATATTGCAATTTATATTTTATGTTCAAAACCTAAACCAAACTGAATTTAAACTCGATTTTGGTTCGGTTTTGTCTTCAAAAATTCTCAACCCAAAGAACCCATACTGAGATACCCGAACCGACAAACACGCTACGGTCCATACCTGATTCATGTCTCAAAAGGGCCACAATTGAAAGGATATCACAAACAGTCGAAGTGTATACAATAGTAACTCGGATACTCAAGTTTGGTGGCCACAATTGAAGAGAATAACTTCAAGAAACAAATTATCAGTTGCCTCTATGTATCAAAGGGTCGTGTTTCCTTCACTCAAGCAAGAACAACAACTATGTCATGTATACGGCGGTCATTTAGTATCCACTCTTTTGCATTGGTTTTCAGACAGCAATGGTAACTATTGAACTCTGTGGCATTGGTTTACAGTCGAATACTAATTTACAAGCCTGCCTCTAATGATCATGGTTGGGCTGTGGAAGTACGGGTCATACACACATTGACAGATCGGTAGTTTACTATAAAAGTGAAATCCTAGGAGGGTCGTGCTGCTCATGCCAACCACCGTCCCTGGTTTGTTTATGTGCACTATGGAGACTGACAACTATAACAACACAAGTCTATATAAACCAATCTACAAGGTAACTTATGGTTTGGACTTTGGAGTTCTTTAAAGTCCAAACCCGTGAACTTACAAACATTGACTTTACGTAGGATGCAACCTATACTTTGAAAATATGTAATATAAACAATCTTAGGGTTGCTACTGCTCGGATAAACCCCATAACGCAAAAAACATTTTCCTATAGATATAACAGCTGGCACGACAAAAAACATTTCTCCAAATATCGCCTAACCGCTACTAATGCCTTAACTCCTCTAATCCCGAGTTACAGTACATGAATATTATTTCTTGTTCACACATAAGCAATTACATGTTCAAATGTTGCATATTCAATGACTAATAAACTCATCTTTGTATTTACAGATTATTCAAAATAGACCCCCAAGCAAAACGAGAGGAGAATGTAACGAAGCAAAGGACGCTAACAAGGTTTCAACATGTAATGAACATCTAAGGCTTGTTCATCATTTTTTTACACAAGCAAAAAAGACATCTATAAAGGACATGACAAAAATCACATTAAAATTGAGAATACCGATTTCACTAACCTTGCTACAAGCACAATGTGGCCTTTATCATTTTGATCAACTATGGTCAGAATAAATATGAAAATCCGAGTGATCAAGCAAAAGTAAGAGCCCATGACGAATGACCCATCTTCTCCAGCTATAAACCCACCTATCCTAGGCTTCTTGATTTGTTGTGAGCAGGGTTCATAAACATTAAGTGTGCTATACTTGCCATCCGCCTTTTGAATTTCAAATATAGGTTCACCATTCTTCCTAAACCCCAATATTCTATAAACTGGTGCGCCAATTGTGAATAGCTTTCTAAAATACGAATCATGCTCCATCACCCATACACCACAACAAAGTGCTTCCTCGACCTTAACGTATCCCGACACAACAAGAGAGCCCCTTAGCTTAGAAAGGGACACATGTCTAATTATCTCGCTTGTTAAGCTATCGGGTAGGTCTACTACTTTAAACTCCTTGGTAATCAAATCAAATGACACAACCATATGAGTTGTGGTATCTTCACCATCGTCAGTAAAAGTCTTCTCACAAGCACCCCAATAAATGAACCTTTTAATGACAACATGATTTGATGAGTTTAGTTTAACTGACTGACGAGGCAAATTAGCACTTGGAATCACATTCCAAACCCCTGAACTCAATGTAAAAACTTCAACATGCCAAGGCATGTTATCTGAACATAAAATCTTCACAACGGTAGGGTCACTAGTAACGGGACAAACCCCGAAACTGTTGCCCAGCAGGGTTTTAATACTCGAACAAAATTAAGTAACACGAAGCAATTAACTAATAACGATTTGTATTAATAAACGTATCTGGTTTACAACTATGTTTTGTACAATATCTGATATCTAAACTGATATCTAATCGACCCCTATTTATATGTGATGAAACGACACCTTGTGCATGCAGCCTTCAAAGAACCATTGTGAAGGTTTCTGTGTTTGTGTCGCTTCCTGTTGGATCGATGTACTCTAACCAAACTAACTTAACTAGCTTGTTTAAGGTTTAATAACCTCGGATAAATCCTAAGTTATTAACAATGAAACACTGAATAATCTTTATTAAGTACGCGGAATTTACTCAATAAATCTAAGAAGAACAACTTTATTAATAACTCTAAATCTGCTTCTTATGCCGATACTTTAACAACTCTAAGATTATCGAACTCTCTAAACTCTAAATAACTTGTAATCGTAAACTCTAAGACTTGTGAATTCGTATCTCTAATGCCAATCTAGGGTCCTTTATAGGCTCAAGGATAACCCTAGTCGGTTTACAATAATGTATCCTTGTACGACAAGTAATCTATTCTAGAATTACAAGACTTTCCATAAACGAATAGATAGTTCTTTAACTCTTGCAAGACTTTGACCTTCATATGCGGTGCTTTGACTTTATCTTTAGCAAGACTTTGACTCTTTGACTTTCTCCGGTTCTTTGCCATTCAAAGACTTTGTAAATCTTGAGACTTTAATTGTTCAAAGACTTTCATATCCCAACAATCCTCCCTAACTTGAATTCTACTTCTTTGACTTCAAGTTCCTTTGTAGATTAATCTTTCACTTTTCCAACTTCAAGGAATGATTTTCTTTGTCTTTGGATTGTAGTTTCGCACTTTATCAAAGTATCTTTATTCTTTACTGACATCATCCAAAGAAGCTCCATCTTTTCAAGAACACAAAGAACATATGACGGTTTGTACATCAATTCAGTTTAAATTGCATACTATTCTCATCACTTCCGGTGTGTTAACTCCGTGAGAGGTGAATCATTGAAAATTAACGGATTTTAATCTCTTTACCAAAGCCATTAACTTTGGAGTAGCCAAATGTTTTGGTGTGTAAGACCATGGTACATTGATAACCATATGATTTTAGCAAATCACCGACTATCAATGATTTGATTTGTCTTTACCAAAAGTTGTACCCTTTTGGACTAGTTAGTTCTTTTATCTAATGGTGAACTAATTACCAATAATGGTTTTTCTGACCTTTACCACAAGCCATTCTCTTGTGGGCTAGCTAACTCTTCACATTAAGCGATATGGTGAGTTGATTACCATACAACTTATTAGCAAGTTGTCAACTAAAAGCGGATTTGAGATATCTTTACCGAGCCGTTTGCTCATGGATTAGCCAATCCTTTTGTAACCATGGTGGATTGATAACCTATTGATGTTACCATCTCAAAACCATTTATCCAACCTTTGTTTCAAAATATTTATTACTTAGCAAAATGTTTCTTCTAAAAGCATTTAAGCGCTTTATTTCGCAACAAGATGCTTTGACGAAAGTCTTGTCGATCGGCGAAGACTTTGAATAAAAGTCTTGATATATCAAAAGTATTTATTCAAATAAAATTCATACCGCTTATTGATCATCCTCGGCAATAGTAGTCCGGTTTATAAACAAATTGATGACCATGAGAGCGGTTTCATTATCCTCTTCTACTTCCATTCCATGCTCTAGCATCCTTCTCATAAGATCAACGGTGAGAGGATATCTTCTATCCGCAAACATGTAAATCATTGTCCCATTTTCCGACTCTAGAACATGTACTCCGGATTCTTCAAAAATCTCCAACAAACAATTTCCCATTGCTCTTGATTCTTCCAAATTTCATCACTACTCGTTCTTCGTTTCCCATCTTGTTGTGAGATCTCCAAGTAAAACTAAACTAATTCCTTCGATGGATTATGTTCAACATAGTTTCGCACCAAATGATATAGATGAAATAAATCCACTCATCAATTACATGTAGTACATCCCATAGCCTATTAAACACTTTGAAACTTTCATCATCTCTGAAACATCATATAACTTCCATCTTTGGATTTCACAACTTCAAAACGAGAATCGAGATCCATTCATCTTCATATCAAGATCTTCTTTAGAATATTCAAAGTCTACTACTCGAGATAATTTCTTAGTTCATCCCTAGTCTCGGTTCTTAGCTCAACTTTCTCTTTCTTTGAAGACCGTTGATCAACTTCGCTTTTCCTTTTCTTTTCAAACTTTTCTTTCTTTCACTTCGGTCAAGTAACTTCATCTTTATAATCTTTGATGCTTGCAACATCCTTCTTATAAGCTTCTCTCAAGATCATATAGTCTTTTCATATCAACATAATTCAACACGCAATCCCTTATACCTCTAGCTTTCAAATAAGCCATCATGGCATTCCTTTCTTTAGCAAGATTTGGTCTTCTAGGCATAAAAGAAACAGGAGTAGGTGATCTGTAATGGTTCAAAGATCCGTTCAAGATTCAATTCTTCTTGTAACTTCCTAGCTACCTCTTCATTCATTGCTTCTTCATTAGTCACTTCACCTCTACTTCAAAGATTAAGCTCTTCTTGGACCTTTTAGCGACTTCTTCATTCCTAGCAACTTCAATTGCTCTAATATCCGCCAAAGTTATCTTTTTCTTCTTAGTTTCTACCGAATACCCTTTCCTTTATCCTTAGGATCAATTTCAGATCGAGCGGTTCTTGTTTGTTCCTCCGCAACTTGAAATAGTAATGACCTTGGCTTTGATAAATTATGCAATATAGTTGCAATTAATTCATCATCACTAGCGATATGTATTCTTTGAGGTGTATCGACTTCTTACGGTATAATAGTTGTTGAGGACCGACTTGTTCTTCATGTGGAATAGTTGAAGGACCGCTTCCTCTTCAAAGTCTAATACCCTTGGTGAAACCAATTCTTGTCATGAGATCCAGTGAAAGCGGTACTTTGATGTTCAAGACCTTGATCTTGGACCTTTCATCTTGATACTTTCAATGACTACATGCTCATCAATTACCTTGAGACTCTTTTCCTTAACATCTTCTTTCAAATTCTTTTCTTCTAAATTCCTCCCTAATTGGATGAAGATGGTGTAGAACCCTTTGCTTTTAGTTTTCTTCTTAAACCGCCTTGGTACTGTGTTCTTCCTTAACCCATAAGCGATAACGTTTGATAAAAGGCGTAACAAAATTCTTTAACCTCTTATACTTGAGCATCAACCTCTTAACTGCTTTTGCTTGAATCTCAGTAGTCTTCTTCAACTTGACCAACTCCTTGTCAAAACATAATTATCCAAGGTTAACTCTTGGTGAGATAGTATAAAGCATCTCCTTGAATCGGTGAATGTTCCTCCGAGTGAGAAAGCATTTTGGTGGAGATGTAGAAGGTGAACCCGCAACTTCTTCTTGAACTTCAATGATTGGGAAGCAAGATCACGAGTTGCGAAGACTGCTAGAGATGCAAGACCTTCAAGATGCAAGACACTTTGAGAACCAAGATTGCGTAGCGGTGACTTGCGGTGAGACCTTCACTGGCTTCATCATCTTCAACATCGCTCTAACGACTTGAACAACTTCCATCATGGAAGTAGTTAATGGTATATCCGGACCTCTGAATAAATCACTTCTTCGTGCCATAAAGGTAAAATCTTTGCTTGTTGTACAATAACAGAAGTAAATCAGAGGCTTAGGTACATCGCAAGTTGTTTGTTCGAAGACTTGTACAAACACGGGATACATTAACCATTTTGATCCATGAGTAATGTGAGAAAGCATGCCATCCGAATAAGCCTTGAAAAATTGAAAAACGATCAGTAGCTAATCCCACCATAGCGGATGCTATGTTTGATCCAAATTGCTCCCATGAAGTACTTTTAGCACTTATACAATGAAGCAACACATGTACTAAAAACTTCCATTGAGGACAAAATAGTTGTTTCCTGAATGTTTGTTCTATTAAAGACCCTTCATAACCAATATGCCTAAAAGTTTCCCAAATCAACTCCTTAGCAAAACGAAGAGCCCCTTCTTCATCATTAAACAACAAGTCTTCTCGAATAGATGCTTGATAATCTTCAGTTCTTCCAACAACTGTAGCCCTAATATACAATTCTTCATTCTCCATATTATCCTTGCGGTAGCCCAAAATTCTTGAATCCAAGGTTCAATAATATCCGGCTCAACTAAAAGAGCATAACCGATTGGCGACCAGAAGATAATCAATAATGTCATGAAAATCCCCATTCGCCTCGGTCTTGTCCAAATTAGCCACCATATTGTGCTTTGAAACAAGAGGGTCGATTCGCCATTGATGAATAGATGAGCACGGTTAAAAGATATGATCGAGTAATAAAGAGATGGTGAATGGTGAGATAAAGAAGAAAAAGATTCTAATGTATCAATATTGAGGAAACTCGGAAAGTAGTTATTTATAGGTGGGATTTGAAAATCACACCCATAATACCAAAGTTACCGTTACTAGCAATTACCCTCAATATTACCGTTGGAACAATACTTTAATACGACAAACAAGACTTTCCACATAAGCGGTGCTTTCCCAAGCAAGACTTTCATGAAATTAAAAGCAAGACTTTCCAAAATTCCTCCAGAAAACTAAGTATACATACATATCCTCCTCAAACAATGCATAGGACTATACTAACACCTTATAGTCCTCCCTCAAATGTAGCTCGAGAGTTAATCATGCCAATACTCACCACCAAGTGATTGAATCTTGAAACATCAAAGCCTTTGGTGAGTAAGTCACCTACATTGTCATCTCGTGTGAACCTTAACAACATTAATGAGCTCATGCTCATAACAATCTTTGATGAAGTGATGCCTAATGAATGTGCTTGGTCTTGGAATGATAAACTAGATTCTTCACAATCTGAGATAGTACTCTCATTATCAATATTGATAGGAGTATTCTTAAATTGAACCCATAGTCCAAGAGTTGATTCGCATCTACAAAACTTGTCCACAACACTTGCGCAGACCACATATTCGACTTCGGTAGATGATGTTGCGCAATTGTCTCGCTTCTTGCACCGCCAGAGACTAACCTTCTTCCAAGATATTGGCATCCTCCAGTTGTTGATCTTCTATCATAATTATCACCGCATAATCACTATCGAAAAAGCTTCCAAGTGAAAAGGTGACTCTTAAGATACCACAACCCCAACTTGGGTTCTTGTTTCAAATAACTAAAATCCTCTTATCGCATTCATATGAGAGACCTTTGGTGAGACTTGATATCTTGCACATAAACACACCGCAAACATGATATCGTGCCTTGATGCGATAAGATACATTAGACATCCAATCATTGATCTGTATAACTCGACTTCAACAGTTGTCCATCTTCATCTTTGCCCAATGAGTTGATTGATTTAATAGGTGTAGTTACGGCTTCATAGCATCAAAATCGAACTTCTTAAGTATGTCGATACATACTTGTCTTGGTGATAAAAATACCTTCCTTAGACCGCTTAACTTGAAGTCCCAAAAGAAAGTTAACTCACCCATTGAACTCATCTCGAAATTCTTTACGCGATCACCGCTCAAACTCCTTCACCATAGATTGTTTGGTAGCTCCAAAGATGATATCATCAACATACACTTGAACTAACATGATATCCTTCTTGTCTCTCTTGATAAACAAAGTCTTGTCAATAGCCCCCCTTCTGTAACCATGTTTTAATAAGAAAGTGGAGAGCCTTTCATACCAAGCTCTAGGTGCCTGATGAAGGCCATAAAGAGCCTTAACCACCTTGTATACTTTGTTAGGGTGCTTAGGATCTTCAAAACCTAGAGGTTGTTTAACATACACCTCTTTTGTAATAGTGCCATAAAGAAAGGCACTCTTGACATCCATTTGGTAAACCTGAAAACCTATATATGAAGCAAAAGCAAGAAATATTCTAATAGCCTCAATCCTTGCTACAAGAGCAAATACTTCATCATAATCTACTCCTTCACATATCTAACATTCTCAAAATCGATTCTTCCAGCTTTGATTGTTCCTTTCCCAGTAATCTTTCCTCCATTGGGATCATTCCCAAATGCAACTCTTCCTCCACTAATAGATCTAAATTCGCATGTAATCTCCTTATCTCCTTTCATACTTCCGGAGCAACCACTATCTACAATCGATGATCTTTAAGCTCCTCCTCCGGGTTGCCCCGCACAAAATATAGAGAGTTAGTTTCTTTTAGGAACCCAAGCCATTCTCGACTTGTGTTCCCTTGGAGTTACAAACTCAAATTCTTTGAGTATGTAATTTCCAATTTTTTCAAAACATGATCCAAAGATATCTTTTGATTTTTAGCATGTGGATTTTCAAAACTTTCGGATTTTCAATGAACTCTCTTTTGTAGATTCATTCACATTATCTTGTATCACAAAATGTCTGATTCACTTTTTGTTGAAAGTACTATGTGTCCTCAAAGAAGATTTTTCCCTTTTAACCCATTCAGCTTTAACGGTTGGTTCCGTGATCTAGATCCCCTATGTGAATTATAGTACCTTCTAGGTTGATAATAGTGAGATATCCTAGGGTTCCTATTCCAAGTAGTGTGAGCAAGACTTGTGTTGACTTAGCGAAGACTTTGAGAAGGTACCGCTTGTGAAGGTCTTGGTTGCCTAGAAAAGATCTTCTCGGTGAGGGTACCTATGGTCCGTGAGAAATTACGATGATTTACCCTATTTGAATTATTCCGATCGGTTTGTGCTCTCTAGGTTTCGGGTTGGTAGACCTATTCTTTGAAACTTGCTTAGATATTACGAGTGTGGTTACAATCTTTGATTAAGTGATTAGGACTATAACACACAAACACGCTTTTCACCCATACTTCCAAAGTGTCTACTCCTATGTCTATGACCAAAACTATTTTGCCTTCTAGGTGAATGATTAAATCATATGACCAAAGTTATCCCAAAAAGGTTTAGCAAGACTGCTTTGAAAAGGATTTCAAGGTACCGCTTGTGGAGCAAGATTTAAGTTGAAGGTACTACTTGACTTTGTACATTGGTATTAACGGTTTCTTTTAGGGTTTCGGTCCTAGATTGACCAATAAGCTTCTTCCTAAACTCAAGGTCGTCTACACCAAATCGAGAAACATCGTGCCTAGGGGTTGATGAATTCCATGGGACGGGGACCGCATGATAACCAAAGTGTCTTTCTTAAGCTCGTGAGGTGAATCACTAATTGAACCCTCACATCGGATGTGTCTACATAATTAATGAGTTCATCATCACTAGTGGTTATGTCTTCTAAGTCTAAGTCATCCCGATCACTAGATGTGTTCTCTTCCATGTTAGTAAAGTCCATACCAAATCCTAAGCCGCTCTAATGTAACCCCTTCTCTGCTTTTCAACATAAGCAACATGAGACAAGCTGATTCTTTCCAGCATCAAACTTAGCTAATGATCATCCTCTCCTTAGTTAGTTTCTCAATTTCACAATTTTACGCTTTAGCTTCCATTCACTAAGTTTTAACCGGTAATCCTGTTGTTCATATTTTTCACCCCAAGCCATTTCATTATTTTCATGAGTTAATATTTTGGCTTCCATAGACTCTAAAGTGATTTGATAACCTCGCTACCTCGCACCTAGCCCTAATGCAATTATCTCTTTCAATCACATAACTATTTAATGCTTTTGATAGAAATCATGACAATTTGAGATACCTCGTAGATAGGAGATGAACTTGGTGATGTAGCTACCATAGCAAGTAGTACAGAATCATCTTCGCACTCCAAGCTCCAGTCAAATCCTCCTAGAGCCTCGGTTCCAAAGCGCGTGTTCGTGTTCCTCATACAAAAGTAGCTTCACCTAGTTCTTTCACCGAATCTTCAACCTCTTCCTCCATAGCAACCATACAAGAGGTTCTTGGTTCATCATCAAACTCAAGACTCACCAACCTCTCGATAAACTTTCTTGAGCAACCAAAGCTTTGGTTTCGAATAGGATTTCTTTGAGTTCCAGCTTTGGTTTTTCAGTCATCCTATTTGCTTGATACTTAGCAAATCTGCACTCCCTTGCAAAGTGTCCAGTCTTTTGACAATTGAAGCATTCAATCTTTGATTTGTCAAAAGTGATTCCCTGTTTTGGCTTGAAATCAATGTTCTTTCCTGTTTTCTTCATGTACTTCTTAATCCTTGCAGTAATCATTGCTACTTGCCACCTTATATCAATTTCTTCCAAAGCATCCTCTTCAATCTGTGAGAGATCTTCTTCATAGGTGACAGGTAAAGAAGCCTGTTGAGTAAAGAAGGAACACACAACTTCATCTGAGTGCATAGTGGTAGGCGGTGAAGCTTGTTGAGCATGAGTGGGAGCGAGATACGAGACAAGATTGAGCCACAATACTTTGAGTTGAGAAGCAAGATTTTAATGGAAGTAATCGCCTTCTTTCGAGATGATAGAAAAGCAATCTTTGTGAGACTTAGAACTTGTTTGACCATTCATCTCGTGCTCATACACCTTCGAGATGGTTGTAGAGATCATCAAAGTCCATGACATCTAAACTAGGTTTACAAAATCTAGTACATTATTGTAAACCCACCGTGTCTTCATCCATCCACCCTCTTGACCATTCATCTCGTGCTCATACACCATCGGATGGTTGTAGAGATCATCAAAGTCCTTCAATCGCTATAGGTTCGGAACAACTTCATTACCATTGACAATTACATTCCATAAAGCATGGTCAGAATGGCAATGTATCGCCTCATCTTCATACACCATAAGTCATATTCTCCCTCTCGATGATTGAAATCTCGAGTGAGGTGATTGATGGTGGTGGAACAACTTCAGTCGACATCTTTAAGTTTGTTGTAGTAGGGTTTCTTCTTAGTCAGAGTTTCCACACAAGCTCTGATACCACTTGTTGGATCGATGTACTCTAACCAAACTAACTTAACTAGCTTGTTTAAGGTTTAATAACCTCGGATAAATCCTAAGTTATTAACAATGAAACACTGAATAATCTTTATTAAGTACGCGGAATTTACTCAATAAATCTAAGAAGAACAACTTTATTAATAACTCTAAATCGCTTCTTATGCGATACTTTAACAACTCTAAGATTATCGAACTCTAAACTCTAAATAACTTGTAATCGTAAACTCTAAGACTTGTGAATTGTGATCTCTAATGCCAATCTAGGGTCCTTTTATAGGCTCAAGGATAACCCTAGTCGGTTTACAATAATGTATCCTTGTATGACAAGTAATCTATTCTAGAATTACAAGACTTTCCATAAACGAATAGACAGTTCTTTAACTCTTGCAAGATTTTAACCTTCATATGCGATGCTTTGACTTTATCTTTAGCAAGACTTTGACTCTTTGACTTTCTCCGCTTCTTTGCCATTCTCAGAAGACTTTGTAAATCTTCAAGACTTTAATTGTTCAAGACTTTCATATCCCAACACTTCCCATAAAATAACCGTTATATGGTTATTAGGTTTTATGTAACCCTATTTGGTCCTTGTGTCCCTATACTTGTACACGTAGGCCCTTGAACTTTGCTTAGGGGCAAGATTATGCCAACAATCACCCCTAATCCCATCGGATCTTTTACGCCTAATGACTCTCTCATTTCACAGACTTGGTCCTTGCCAATGCCTTGGTAAGTATGTCCCTTTGTAAGTCTCCACTTACATGCTCGACTGATCCGATTCTTTTCAACACATTCTCTCGATAAAGTGGTAGCGTATATCAATGTGTTTACTTCTGCCATGAAACACGGGGTTCTTCATAAGTGCTATAGCCGATTTGTTGTCGACTTTGATCGTAATCTTCTCTTCTTCCCAGCCTGTTAAAGCATTTAATAGTCTTTGTAGCTATACTGCTTGACAAGCTGCTGCTGTTGCTGCCATAAATTCTGACTCACATGATGATAATGCAATAGTAGGTTGTTTTTGAGAAACCCAACTTATAGGTGAGTTTCCGAAGTAAAATACGATCCATGTTGTTCCTTTGCCTTCTTCTATGTTGATGCCATAACTGCTGTCACTATATCCAAGTAACTTGCATCCTCCTGTCTTGTGATATGTTATACCAAAGTTTGAAGTGCCTTTGATATAACGTAAAAATTGTCTAATTGCCTTCATGTGTTGCTCCCTTGGTTCTTGCATGAACCGGCTTAATAAGCCAACCGAGTAACTGAGGTCTGGCCTTGTATGAAGTAAGTACCTCAAACATCCAATTAGACTCCTATATTATGTAGCATCAACTAGTTATCCTCCTTCTGTTTTTACTAGCTTTGTTCCTGGATCCATGGGAATCTTGGTTTCAATGCAATATTCCATTCTTGCGTCTTTAAGAATCTTGTTTGCATATCCTGACTGCTTTATTGAGATTTCATCCTCTGTTTGGATTACCTCTATTCCCAAATAGTAAGCTAATAAGCCTAAGTCACTCATCTCAAATTTTTCTTCCATTTGTGACATAAACTCTTGAAGGTCTTTCTTGTTACTTCCAAGAACTATTAGATCATCCACATAAACTCCAACAAGCGAGATAGAGTCATTTCGACTCTTGTGTAGATTGCTTGTTCCAATGTACATTTCTTGAAACCTAGTGATTTCAAGGTTTGATCTAACTTCATGTTCCAAGCGCGTGGTGCTTGCTTCAAACCATAAAGTGCCTTGTCAAGTTTATACACTTTATTTTCGTTTCTTGGTTTCTTGAAGCCTTCTGGTTGTGCAACATACACTTCTTCTTTAAGTTCGCCATGTAAAAATGCTAATTTTACATCTAAGTGGTGAACTTCCCATCCATGATAAGTTGTTAATGCAAGAATCAACTCGATTGTTTCCATTCTTACACAGAGCAAAGACTTCGTCGTAGTCTATTCCATGCTCTTGACGTATCCTTTAGCCACTAAACGAGCCTTGTGTTTTCTAATTCTTCCATCTGCATCTCGTTTAGTCTTAAATACCCATTTTAGACCAATAGCCTTCTGGTTGTCTGGTAGGGTAGCTATCTTCCATGTCTTGTTATTGTTGATTGAGTCAATTTCTATTTGCATTGCCTCAATCCACTTCTTATATTGTCGCGGCTTCCTTATAGTTTCTAGGTTCTTCCTCTAATAGCATTAGTTCATCGACTTGAACTCTTCGATGCGCGATCATATATGTTAGATAAGTTTCGTATCCTTGAACCGGAGTATGATCATATGGTCTTGCTATAGATGAAGTTTTTCTAGTAGATTCTTCGAGTTTGGTTCATAGTTATACGGTGTAGGTGTTGAAGGATAGTCCATTTGTTCAATCTCATCATCGATACACTATGAGCAAGATTTTGTATGGGACTTTGAGCATTATCTTCATCATTTTCTTCCGGATCTTGTGTGCTCTCTACATCAATGATACTTGATGTTTGGTTTTCATTTATAACGAATCCGTCCATTCTCGGTTCGCTTGTTGGGATTATCCAAATAACCTTTCCATTCCATCCTTCATTCTCTTTGAATTTTACATCTCTACTAACAATCATAACCTTACTTACAGGATCAAACAATCGATAAGCCTTTGATCCTGGTTCACTTCCTAGGTAAACCAATTCCTTACTTCTATCATCTAATTTCTTTAGATGTGGTTTGGTTACCATTGCATATGCTTTGCATCCAAACACTCTAAGGTGTTTCAAGTTTGGTTTTCTACCCTTTAGCGTTTCATAGGGAGTAGAATCCTTTAGAGCTTTTGTAGGCACTCTATTTAAGATATAAATAGCATGCCTAATTGCTTCAGCCCAAAACTTTTGTGGCATATGCATAGCCTTTAACATACTTCTCGTTGTGCTCATTACGCACCTATTCCGTCTCTACAATACCATTTTGTTATGGGAATATGGTGTTGTAAGTTGCCTAAGTATGCCTTTCTCAATTCACCTCCTCTATCTATTCTAAATGCCTTTAAGTTTTTCCGACCTCATTTTCCATCTTTAACTTGAATTCCTTAAAGGTCTCAAACGCCTCATCCTTTGATTTAAGAAGTATACCCACATGTATCTAGTACAATCGCTCACTAGTAAAAACATGTACTTCTTTCCCGATTCATTCGGGGAAATAGGTCCATAAATCTCAAATACTAAGTTTAAAGATTCCAAAGACTTAGTGTTTGTTTGATTTGGAAACGGAGCTCTACTGTGCTTTCCTAGTAAGCATGCATTGCATACTTGACTCTTGTGATTAATCTTGGGTATTCCTTCCACTAATTTCTTCCGAGTCATTTGTTTGATAGAATCGTAATTCAAATGACCCAACCTAGCATGCCAGAGCCATGCATGGTTTTCTAAATTAGCCAATAAACACATAGGCATACCAACATTCAAGTTAACCTAGTAAAGTCGGTTTATTGATCTTTCAACTCTCATGAGGAGTTTTTGATCCTGACCATATAGCAATAGTATGTTGTCTTGCATAATGATCTTACAGTCATTCTCTATTAATTTTCCTAAGCTCAATATATAGCTTTTTAAAGCGGGAATGTAGTAAACACTGGAATCACCTTTTGTTCCTTGTTTTACATTCCAAAGAATATAGAGCCTTTACCCTTAATCTCTACATATGACCCATCTCCAAAACGGACTCTTCCCGAAATTTTCTCATTAATTTGCTTAAAGTGTGTCCTAACTCCGGTCATGTGGTTGTTAGCACTGTTATCAAGTACCATAAGCTTTTATTTGAACTTATGTACTTCATGGGTTCAATCTCCTTTTCATTTAAGAAGATTTTCTCTCCCACGTCTCCTTTTCCTTCTACTGCCATCAAGAGCGTTGGTTCAATGTCTTCTTGAACCAAGTTTGATTGCTCTTGTCTCCTATTCTTTTCTTTGCAGTTTCTCTTGAAATGTCCAAGCTTGTTACAGTTGTAACACTTTACTTTACTTAAGTCCCTTTTCTGAAAATTATTTTTCTTGAACTTATGTGAAGTTTTCTTATCATTGTTGTATTGCTTGGGCTTTCCATCTTGGTTATCTTCCAATGATATAAACTTTTCTTGTCCACCATTTTTATGACTTGTAGTATTGTCATAATTTGTGAACAAAAGTTTGTCCTGATTGTCACTAGGGTTTCCATCAAAGAGTTTTACTCTTTCCTCAAAGGCTTTAACCTTCCAATTGTCTCATCTAGGGTTGTGTTTTCTAAATCGTAAAATTGTTCTATGGTCGCCACGATTTGTATAAACCTTCCGGGTCCCGAACTTAATAGTTTTCGACTAAGGTTTGTTGATCAAAAGTTGATCCTAAGCCACTAGCCCTTGTGACAATACTATTGAGTTTTACGAGAAAGCGTCAATACTATCATCTTCTTTCATTTTCAACATCTCAAATTCGGTTTGAGAGTTTGTAGCCGTGCTTTTGCACTCTATCTACACCTATATGCCTAGTTTGTAGTGCTTCCCAAATTTCTTTTGAACTCTTACAACTAGCTACTTGTAAAATCATATCTTACGGTAATGCCCGATATGATATGTAGTTGTAGTCATATCTTTCTTTGTATCCGGTTCTTCATTACCCGTAGGTTCTATTAATTCCCACAGCCCATTTGCTTTTAGTATGGTTTTTATACGAAGAGCCCATACTGTATAATTTGTATGTTTTAAAATGGGACATTGAAATTAGGAAAACGATGTAACCTCTTTGTGAATTACAATTTCCTTGTTTGTTTCCTTGCTTGTGTCTCCAGTCATTTTGTCTAGAAAATATTCCTAATTCTAATAGGGATTATATTTAGGAATCTAGAAAATCTTATAAATTCTACTAGGAATCAAAAGCAAAAATTTCTAATCTTGCAAGACTTAAAAATTATAAAATTGATTTTAGTTTAGAATGTAAAACCCGAATTTGCGATTCCTTCACGATATGATTTTTCCTTCCGGTAGGAACACCGAATGTGTTCACTTCCTTCCTTGTACAATTAACCAAATACCCTCTTGATGCATGTTTCTTCCTTTTTGCTCTTCTTGTTCGAACCGAAACAAAAACCTACAACTTTTCTTTTGTGTGTGTTTTTTTTTTTTTTATTTTTATGTAGTCAACAAAAAATGTTCCTTTTATTTTTTTATTTCAAACAATAAAACACAAAAAGTGTTCCCTTCCTCCTTTCTTTTCGAACCAAAGAAACAAACACCAAACCCTAATGTCTTCTTGTTTCTCCTATCTTTGTACCAACACAGAAACAAAATAACACCAGTTTTCTTGTTTTTAATCTCCTCGCCAAGGAACTAATGTTCCTTTCCTGGTTTATGCCTGAACCAACAGCAAGGCTGTTGTGTTTCTTCAATTCCAGTGATTTGCAGAAAACCTCAACCCAACTTTCTTTGATCTTGTGTCGCCAAAACAAACGCAGGCTCTGATGCAAATTTGTTTCCCATCAGGGTTTTAATACTCGAACAAAATTAAGTAACACGAAGCAATTAACTAATAAAGATTTGTATTAATAAACATATTTGGTTTACAACTATGTTTTGTACAATATCTGATATCTAAACTGATATCTAATCGACCCCTATTTATATGTGATGAAACGACACCTTGTGCCTGCAGTCTTCAAAGAACCGTTGTGAAGGTTTATGTGTTTGTGTCGCTTCTCCATAAAATAACCGTTATATGGTTATTAGGTTTTATGTAACCCTATTTGGTCCTTGTGTCTCTATACTTGTACACGAGGCCCTTGAACTTTGCTTAGGGGCTAGATTATGCCAACAAAACCATATCTGATCCCGAATCTCAAAACGCGGGTCATATCTAGGGAGAGCAATACCAAATTATTTTCCGATACAAGGGTTCCAAATAACAACCATCTTTCTATTATAATTATCTTTTTTATAAGAATAGAAACACGAGAATCCATAGCGTGCACCAACAAATTTTGTAACATGATATTGTTTAAGCAAAGGAGACGAACAACATATGGATCATACTCGTGTTGTACCATGAAAGTTTCCATATCATAGTCTACTATGTACCTTTCCTCACATCGATAACCCCATGTTAAACGACTTAGAATACGACTACACGGTGCTGTGGCGGGCGCCAGTAACCTTTGATAAAGTCGGTATGCCGATAAAGACTTCCATGCTTTCAAAATCGACCAATCGAATCAATGACCGACATTAAAAACCTTTTTAATGATTTCCATCTGGATATCAAATGGAATGTTGTCGGACATTGTTCAACTTTTCTAGGGTTTATGTTTCCAGCAATAAGAACTATCGCAATGAACGATTTGAAATTTGGGGGTTAATTTTAGGGTTCTTTGTTTAAGCCTCGGAATCTTATATTTATTTGTATTTCTATTTATATAAAATCGTTATTATGTTTAGAAAAACTCAATGTACGACCAATTTATATAGGTTTTGATTATAACATAAAAAAAATAACATAATAAACTTATATAAGTTTCTAATCCTCAAATAAGTAAAAAATTTGAAAAACAAAAGGAAGAAAAAAAAAAAGAAAAAAGATTAAGGCTTATAGATATTAGATGAAAATATATATACTACTATATAAAACATTTGGGACATGCTATTATTAGAAGGCTTAAAAATTAAGATTCAACAAATTTCTTATTATGAAAAAAAGTGTTTTAGCTTGTATCATACACATAATTAAAGTTGAAGAAAAAAAATTAAATGTCTTAAATTATATAAACTTGTAACGGCCTAGAAAATTAAATATCTTCAATTCTATAAACTTGTAACAACCCAAAAAATTAAATGTCATTCAATTCTATTAACTATAAACTTGTAACAACGCTCTAATATTCATATAAATTACACCACTCTTAAAACTTAAAAAAAACAAAACCATTCTTCACTTTCTCATCTTCAATCTTCACTTTCTCTAGAAATATGCTCGCTTACCATGAGCCGAGCACCACCAAGAGCCGACCACTGTCAGCTATTTCTCTGAGCTAAAACCCACCCTCACGTTTAACAAAAGTGAACTATAATCACAAATAAAACAACTTCGTCACATACGCCTCACGTCACCAACATAACCTCAACATCTAAAAACCCAACTCCGAACAAGAACTACCACTCGAATACAACAATCAAGCATACACCTTGCTATTTTATATAAAATACCTTGATATTTCATAAAGTTATTTCAATCTAAAATTCTCATCACCCGTAAAGTTATAATCATGGAAAATGTATAATCTAAAAAATCACTCGCTAAAACATTAGTTACAAGGTACCACGCAACGCTACTGGTACCGCTAGTAGTAAACCAATACATATAAATATAAGAATTTGAGGCTTAAACAATGACCACCCCTAGATATAACGCATAATTATATTTTAAGCTATAAATCTGATAATTCATCGGAGGCAAAGTACATTTTCCTCGTGAGACGATGATAACGGTGAAAATTTTAAGGTACAACTAGAGCTTGCCCCATCTCGTTGTTGTGTCTCCTTTGCTTAAACCATATAGTGTTTTTCGAGTTGTTAGTGCATGTCATGGATTACTGTGTTTGTTATATCGTCATATGATTGTTATTTGGAACCCTTCAATCCAAAAATCATTTGGTATTGCTCTCCCTAATTATCCTTTTACTTATGGTTTCGGGGTTTGTCCCATTACTACTGATCCTACCATTGTTAAGGTTTCATATGTAGTTAACATGCCTTGGCATGTTGAAGTTTTTACATTGAATTCGGGGGTTTGGAATGTGATTCCAAGTGGTAATTTGCCTCGTCGATCAATTAGACTTGATAATTCAACTGTGGTTGATATAGACAGTTTATCTGTCGAGGTGCTTATGAGAGACTTTTACCGATAATGGTGAATCTACCAAAATCATATGGTTATGTCATATGATTTGACTACCAAGGAATTCAAAGTGGTAGACCTACCGGATAGCTTAACAAATGAGCTAGATGAACAAGTGTCCCTATCGGTTTCTAAGCTAAGGGAGTCTCTTGCTGGGTATGTCGAAGGAGCAGAATGTTGTGGTGTATGGGTGATGCATAATGATTCTTCTTTTAGAAAGCTATTCACAATTGAAGATAAAATAGTAGATTTTGGAATCACTCCTAACTTGTATTTCAAGTGTTAGTCATTAATATGTAATAGGTTGCTTAATTAGGCTTTTATGTTAGTAATTAAGGCTAGGCTCATGTAGAAATCCCATGAGCCTATGCAAAAGCCCAATAAGGAAAGGAAGGGACTAGATGTGTTGCCCTATCTCCCTTCCCCTATAAATACATTGTATCCTCTCGTTTGAGAGGTTGGTTGTTCACATAATACATTTCCTACGCATAACTTTTCCTTATATCATTTATGTGTGTGTTTGTGTGTTCATCCGATCCTTCTTCACCTCATTTCTATCATCTACATACTTGTGTTAACTTATGGTGACCTAACAGTGGTATCAATCGCCATCTAGTTGGGTGAAACCTTTGTTTTTGAAGTTACGATTTATACGCGTAAGGTTTTCTCGCTATACACCTTTCTTACGCTTAAAACTTTCGGTTTTACACTTGTAAACTTAAGATTCTTATGGGTTAAGGTTTATGTAGTGTTAAAGTTTCTCTTTTGCATAAAGTTACAAACTTTACGTGTTTAGAGTTGTTTTAGAACTTGGTTTTGATTCAGATCATCGGTTTACGCGTGAAGGAGAAAAGTACCTTTGGATCATCATGTTTCAAACTTTATTTTTATTTTGGTGATTTTGAAGTCGTTTTATCCTTAAAATCAAGTTTCCAAAACGCTTAGTGCGTAAAAATCAAGCTTGGTAAATTTATGTACTTTACGCATAACAAAACCCTAAAGTTACGCATAAGCTCTACACATAAGTCATTGTTACGCCTAACGCTTTCACGCGTAAGAACTTTCTTCATTGATCTTGTTGTTGGTTAACTCGGTGTTTTCTTGCTTGGATAAGCACGAAAACACTTCGACTTGTGGATATCTTTTACACTTGGATAAGTTTAAAGGATTGTTGGGTAAAACCCTAAGTTTACGCATAAGCATAGCGCTACGAGTAACATCTTACGCCTAAGGTTCTTACTTATAAGCTTTTAGTTTACGCCTAAGCTTACGCTTAACCTAAAGCTTACGTGTAAGAAGGATTTACGCCTAAGCTCTTGTTTACGCGTAAATAGGAAGTTACGTGTAAAGGCGCCGGTTTATGCCTAAGTCGTGTTTTACGCCTAAGTGTACTTCATCAACAAACATCAAGTTTCATTCGACTACAAAGATCCATCATCAACACAAGTTTCAAGATGTCTTAACCACCATACTCAAACTACTTTCCTCATGAGTATCCTCAACAACAACAACAACAACTACAACAATATCCTCCACAATAATTTCAACAACCATCATCAGTGTACTTTCCTCAAGGAGCACAACCTTTTCCACCACAAATCCCTCAACCAAACCCTCGTCAACAATATCAACATTGTAACTACTTCCAATATCAGTTTCCAGCTAAGTATGCTATGAATGTCACAACGCAAAAGGAACCTTCTTGGTTTGCAAAGATGCGTGAAGCTTTAAGCATCCAATAGTCCATTCATGATGCTGGATCCCTTGATAGACCTCCAATGCTCACTCCCGGAAACTATGATCAATGGGTGATAAGGTTTTTTAGGTTTTGTGATCTCAAGAAACCACATGGTAAGTTTTTGAAGAAGGTCATCCTTGAAGGTCCTTTTCAGATGCCTACTATCATAGTCCTCGGAGATCCAACTGCTGAACCAGCAAGAGATGATGTAACCACCACTCTCAGAGTAGATCAACTCACTACTGAACAACTTCTTCACTTAGAAGCTGATGAAATTGCAATGCAATAAATCCTTTTAGGATTACCAAATTCGATTCTTTCTAGTGTTGATGCTCATAAGACTGCTAAAGCTATGTGGGAACACATTCATCTTCTAATGGAAGGCACATAACTCAATCAAGAAGACATGGAATCAAAAATTTACTTATCATATAAGAATTTCATGATTGAACCGGGGAATCATTCGAGTCATACTATCATTGGTTCTCGACATCATCAATGACTTGGACAAACATAGCATCATTATGCCAAGAATTGCAATCAATACAAAGTTCCTCACTGTCTTGGTCCCGAATAGGAGAAGTATGTTACATTCATCCGTCGAGCTAAGAATCTTCATCAAGCACCATTTGATTGTTGTATTACTATTTGAAGCACCATCAAAAGGAAGTAGACAAAGACGAATCATCCGTGGAGTCCTCGCTTCTCCAACTCTCCTGGATAATCAAACTCTTGCTTTGTATACTCAAGCATGTTATCCTCAATTTCCAAACTTGCCAACCTGTCTTTACAAATCCACCACAACAAACTGTTCAGATTACACCATATGATCCATCACAGGAATTACAAGAAACTCGACTTGTTCCTTACAACACAACAATACTGATTTAGCACTCTACAGTGAAACTCCAGATGAGGATGTTGAAGCCTTCGATGCGTTGAATCAAGGATTTGTAATGATTGCTAGAGCCTTCGGGAGTTTTGCTAACAAATCCAACAACCGTATTCGTACCTCATCAAACACAAGAACTCGTCATAACAATCGTAACCGTGGAAATGGTCGTCGGATGGGTAGTGCTCAAGGTTTAAAAAAAAAAAAAAAAAAAAAAAAAAAATTTGAGGAGACTAAACGTTCAATTTTACGAGATTCAAATTTTGGTTTAAGCTGTGAAAATTTTGGTCAAAATTCAAATTTTGGGCCTAAATTCAAATTTTTCGGTCAAATTTGGCGTCAAAATTGTCATAACTCAAAATTTTCATACGTCCTTAGAATTGATTTTATAGTGAATTTCAAATTTTGGCGAAATGTTTTTAAGAACCGAAGTTTACTAGTGCGACTTTCGGAAAAACCTCAATCGAGCTTAATCTTCATCAACCACAACTCCTTTATCGTTGAATCGATCCTACATCAACTTTATCATATCATACCTTCATCAATGGCTACTCAACAAGACATTCATGCGGTAGGTGCGAAAACCGACCTCCTATGTTGGCAAAAGGTGGTTATCTTCAATGGACAAGTCGAATGCTCCGTTACATCAAGACCAAACCTAATGGCAAACTCATGATTAAATCTATTCGGGATGGACCTTTCAAGCCTCGACAAGTTAATGAACACGAAATCGATGCAACACCTCTCACCGCACCATCTTCTCGCCTTCAATACGAATCAATACACCGCAGAGGATCGAAACAAGTCGAAGCGAGATGACATGGCAATTCATATTATCCAACCTGGGTTTACCAATAGACATCTTTCTTTGCGTAGACAGTTGTGAAACTGCTTCGATATGTGGGAACGTGTTAGACGACTTTGTCATGGAATAGAAATTGGTCATCAAGACATGGAGAACAAGTTGCTAATCGAATGGGAAAAGTTCACTTCACACCGGGAGAATCCATTGAATCCTACTATGGAAGGTTTTGCACTTTGATGAATGAGCTAATCGAAACAAGTCGACACCCGAACTATCGCTCAAAACATCAAGTTCCCGAATAATCTACCGGAAGAATGGGGACGATATGTCACTATTGTCAACCAAACAAAAGACCTTCATCGTGAACTTTGATCAATGAATGATTTTCCGAAACAAAACCAAGTCAAGCGAATGAAGTCGACAAGAAAGATTGGCAAAGAATCATGATCCATTGGCACTCATTGCAAAGACTCAACCTTCGGTGAATACACAACAACAAGCTTCATCATCTTCCAACAACAACAACTTGCAAGAATACATTCCACAACCACAACAACAATTCTATCCGGATCAACAATACCAGAACAAGGAATCACCGATCTAGAATCGATCAAGAAGACCCTATGTCCCAAATATTTTCTCTCTTGGGTCAAGTAATCAAAGGTCGCTATTCCACACCTACTAACAACAACCAAAGGATATCATCAAACACTGCGAACAGCAAATTGCAGTAGGGTGTGAATATGGGTAATCAAGGACAAATGGTTGGAGTTATTGGGAATCAGCGAGGATATCTCTTGGATTTCGTATGGGTAATCAGTGGTTCCGAATCGGTGTCGAGATGAGGCAGAATGTTGGGAATAAGCGATGGGTAATCGAATCGAATGTTGCGACTCAATCGTTGGGAATCATAGAAATGTGAATCGTGGTAATCGATTAAGTGTTATAGCTGTCAAGGAATGGGTCACATGGCAAGGAATTGTCCTACTAAGCGAACAAGAACGATCTTGAGTATCTTCAAAAGCATCTGTTGGTACAAAAGAACGCTACTGGATTTCGGTTGAGTCCGAGGAACATGACTTTATGGCTATTATGGATGATTTGGAAGACCTCGAGGAAATTAATCTGACTGCATCTTCATGGCAAATCTTGAGGAAGCTAAGCATCGACATCGAGTCGACTCACCTCCCGCCTATGACGCCAATACCGTGTCCGAGGTACCAATCATTGATCCATGCTATAACAATGTCATATTTGATGTGTTTACTCATGACGAACAACATTACGTGACGCAAGCACCTACTTATGATACATACCGGACAATCCGAGTTGTAGCAATACTAACTCGAGACTCGGATGTGGATCCTAGTGGAGGTCGTGTGGCACAAAATCTTCGAGACCGATGAGGAAACACATGCTTATGTTGAATCATTAATCAATCAATGTGGCATTGAAGTTGAGAAAGTTAGAGCGGTCAATCGCGGGTTAAGGCCGCGAATGCTAAATTGACCGAGCTTGAGAGTTACAAAGAACATGCCAAAGCCTATGAATTTCATACAAACAAAATGTTAGAATTAGAAATTGGTTATCGAGATTACATTTTAAGAGAAAAGATTTGCAACTCAAGTATGACACACTTGATGTGAATCAATTTGAAAATCAAATCCTTAAACAAGGAAATTTCGAACTAAATGACCAACTTTCTAAACAACAAGCAATGTATTCGATCTTGAAAAGAAGAAGAAGTTGATTATCGATTTTGCAAAACGAGAAGATTCTCTTCTTGATGAGATTCGGACAAAATGAAATGATCAAAAATTGGACAATTTACTTCTTACAACGGGTCATTCCGCTAAGACAAACAAAATGCTTTCTAATCAAGTAAATCGATTTTCATACATCTCACAAAATGGCTCTTGGTAACTCACCTCCTTGTTTTCTCAAGAAAGCTCGAAATCTCGGAATGTGTTGCACAATGGAAAACCTTTGCATGAACCTATAATTGTGCATGATTCTCTTGAAACGTTGGAACTATCCGAGGAGAGTAGATCTAAAATGAAACAAAACATCCGAAAATCAAACCGATTGATTATAACAAATGGAACCAAATTAATGTTCTTCCTTTTGTTTCTCAAAAGGACAATCAAAGTTTTCCACCACACAAAGTGTTTCAAACAAAGTGTCAACACCAGTTTCAAAATCGGTTTCAAAACCGGTTGTTGTCTCCAAATCTCTTTCAATATTGAACAAATGTCTTCAAACAATCCTTTTAACACAAGTGATGCGAGAAGTATTTTGGAAAATGTGAAAACTAGAATTGCAGATCTTGAGACCATTAAAACTAAAACCAATATTATAAAAACATCCGGTTTAATAGTTTTGATAATGAATGAAAAAGTTTTTGAAACTCAAATTGCCCCTCATTGAATAACATCGATTGCAAGGGTAATTCATTTTGAACAAGCGTTTTGAAAGAAACAACTCGACTTTGTCAAGGACCATAAATCCGGTAAAGCAAGCTAATGAAAGTGTTGAACACATCAAAGTTTTGGAAAAGTTTAATGACTCTCTCTCCGAAGATGTTCGACCATCGATATTATGTCCATCATTTTGCAAACATATTACGTTGAAGATCATGAAAGACTCCACCGAGACCTCCAAATTGTTTCAAAATATGAAAAAGCTCTTATGAAACTTGAAAAAGAAAATATCTCATATTTTAAACAACTTGATCGAAAAAGCGAGGAATGCAAGTATGACAAATTGTCGATGAGCGCCTACAATGACATGAAAGCTAAAAATGATCTTTTGAGGGCTCACCGAAAGTCAAAGGGAAAGGCAATGGAAGCGTGATTACAAAACCATTGATCGGAGAAAGCAAATGTTCTCAAACCGGTTTCAAAACCAAAATGTCATTTCTTTGCCTCCTCCAAAAGTCAATGAGAAAAATGTTTCATCAAAACCAATACTCCACCATCATGCCTAAACAAAATGTTGATAAGGAAAAGCGGTTATCGAGAAACCAAAAGTTTTAGCTTTGGCCTTTTAAGATGAGTACCACTAATGCGTTTGCCTCCACATCTAAAGAGACTAGGATAGTGAAACCACCTCCCTTTATAAAAATGTGAATCTAATCGTGTGCCTCACCTTCTACAGGACTAGAAAGCACCTCTAGAGCAGCAGACTAAAGCCTAAGAGCAATACAAGGAACAATAGAGTCTCGCATGCCTCTAGGAGTAGTAGCTTGAATAAAGAGAAGAAAGTAGAAGAACACCTAGAATTTACTGACTTTTGAATAAGAAAGACATTTCATCTGAATGTCTTGAACCTATGAAACTTGCTAAGTCTAATGAATGTGTTGAATCTCTTTGTTTAACTTGCAAGAAATCTTTAAATGTTCAAGATGATTGTGTGTCTAAGAATGTGAATGATAAGCCTGTTAAGAAGAACGTCCCAAAAGTAATTACGCTAAACGAGTAGGAAGACTAGTTGCAAAACTTAGGCTTTACACTCTCGACAAGAACCAACGATGTATACTTTAGGGATGATATTTGAAACCCAGGTAGAACTTTCACACTCCAAAATGGTACAATGAGTGAAAAACCGACTTCCTCAGAGAAAACCTCGTTGAGTGTGCTCGGATTTTACCTCTAACCCAAAGGAACCTAAATCCAAACGGTTTCCACAATATTCTTTTTCAGAATGGCGGGTTATCGAAATTTGTCTTTGGATCGTCGACTCGGGTTGCTCCAAGCACATGATCGGGAATCAAGCTGTGATCAATTTCGTCTGAAATTCATGGGAACCTTATGTTTCGAAATGATCATGTAGCGCTATCATGGGTTATGGAGATCTACCTTTTGAAATTATTTGATCACTCGGGTTTACTATGTCGAAGGGTTGGGACACAATTTGTTTTCGATCGGGCGATTCGTGATGCATTTAGAGGTTGCTTTTAGGAGAAACGCTTGCTTCGTTAGAAACTTGGATGGCATCGATCTCTTTAACTGGGAATCGTGATACAAACTTGTATGCTATCGACATCAACAAAATGGCTCTTCATCACCAATATGTCTTATGACACGAACATCGGAACATAGTCACGGTTGTGGCACGACGGTTATCCCATCTCAATTTTGACACCATCAACAATCTTGCCAAAGACAACATCGTCAATGGACTTCCAAAGTTCAAATACACCAAGGATCACCTATGTCCATCATGCGAACAAGGAAAAGCAAAGAGCATCATATAAACCCAACCGTTACCTAGTTCGAAGCTAAGTTGCATATGTTGCACATGGACTTGTGGCCCAATGAGAGTTGAAAGCATTAACGGAAAAAGTATATTCTTGTTATCGCCGATGACTATTCGAGATATACATGGGTTAAGTTTCGAGATCAAAAGATGAAGCACCGAGGCATCATCATCACCTTTTGAAATGTATTCAAGTACTTCTTCAAACTCGATGAGGGTTGTAAGAACAGACAACGACACGTAATTCACTAATCGAGTTAAGAGCTTATTTTGAAGATGTTGGAATTACTCATCGACATCATTGTTAGAACTCCAAGCAGAATGGGGTAGTTGAAAGAAGAAATCGTACTCTTGTGGAAGTCGTCGCACAATGCTAATCTATTCTTGTGCCGTTATTTCGTGGGCGATCGTTTGTTGCCAACGCTTGTTTCACTCGAACCGATCCTTATCCATCCAAGATTCAATAAAACCCCATATGAAATAGTGAACAACGAAACCGGATATCTCTTACTTTCACGTGTTTGGCGCTTTGTGCTATCCTACGAATGACAGAGAAGATCTTGGAAAATTGAAAGCTAAAGGTGATATTGGAATCTTCATTGGATATTCGAGATAACTCGAGGGCATTGTGGTGTATAATGAAGGCTAAAGAAAATCATGGAGCGATGAATGTGAAGTTTGACGAACTTTCACGGATGGCTTCCGAGAGACTCGCTCTAGAACCCGCACTAAACCGGCTGACTTACGGACACATCGATTCGGGACTCGTACCTCAAAGAGCTCAATCAACTTCGTTTGACAATCCTAAAGAACAAGAATGGGAGAATTTCTTGAGTTAATGTTCGATGAATACTATGGTGGAACTCGACAAATGCATCAAACCATCATTCCACCGCACCCGCTCAAAATCATCCTCCACCACCAATGTAAGATGCATCTACAACGGTCGAAACCAATGCACCAACTCCATCAACATCATCTACATCTACTCAAGTTATTGCACCCGCTCTACCAGCAGTTGATGAGCAAAACCAAAACCGAGCGATGCAACGTTAGATGAAGACTTATTTGAAAATCCGTTTGCTACGGAATCGGTGAATCATCTTCATGCTTACGAGAACCATCTAACTCGCACACGTATAACCAACGGTATCCTTCTACTCGAAGTGGACAAAAGACCACCCAATTGAACATGTTATTGGTGAACCTTCAAGGCCGATTCGGGACGAGACGTCAACTTGCCACCAATTGCGACTTATGCATTTACCTTTGCTCAATTAGAAATATAGAGCCAAAGAACATTCGCGAGGCAATGGCGGATCCGCATGGATAGAAGCAATGCGGGAGGAACTTCTTCAATACCGTCTACATGACTCTTGGGAAATGGTTCCAAGACCCATTGACGTTCAAGGTCATTGATCTCAAGTGGTTATGGAAAACAAAGGGATGAAGAGATGGCGTAATTGCAACAAAGCTCGTCTTGTGGCCAAAGGATACGAGCAGGAAGAGGAATAGACTTTGAAGAGTCATTCGGCGGTAGCTAGACTTGAAGCGGTCAGATATTCTTGGCCTATGCATTTCACAAAAACATCACGGTTTATCGATGGACATTAAGACCGCGTTCTTGAATGGAACTACGAAAGAAGAAGTGTATGTGAGTCGGCGAAGGCTTCATTGACTTGGAACATCCGGACTACGTCTACAAACTCAAAAAGGCAATATATGGTTTGAAACAAGCTCATGGCGTGGTGGTATGACTTATCCTCTTTCCTTATCCAAAACAATTTCACCAAAGGAACAGTTGATCCTACCTTGTTTACACAAAATGCAAAATGACATTTTGATTGTTCAGATTTACGTGGGCGACATCATCTTTGGGTCCACTAATCCGAATCTTTCAAAACATTTTGAAAATCTCATGAAAAGCAAATTTGAAATGTCCATGATGGGGAACTAAAATTCTTTCTTGGTTTACAAATACATCGGTCCCTCGTGGAATTTTTATTAATCAAGCTAAATACACAACCGAGATTTTGAAAAATCATGGTATGGACAATTGTGACTCGGTTTGAACACCAATGGTAACTTCACCAAAAATTGGAGCCGATTTGTTTGGGAAACCTATTGATCCAAGAAATATCGGACATGATTGGTTCTCTCATGTACCTCACCGCTAGTCGACCGGATATTCATTTTGTTGTTTGCTTATTAGCATGGTTTCGGGCTAAGCCTCACCGAATCGCACCTCAAAGAGGTTAAGCGGATCTTCGGTGCTGAACACATCCACTCACATGGGACTTTGGTATCCGAAGGAATCCGGATTTGATCTAATTGCATTTTCGGATGCGGACCACGCAGTGATCAAGTTCTGACAAAAGTACATCGGAGGAGCACAATTTTGGGTGAAAAGTTAGTCGGTTGGTCTTCAAAGAAACAAGATTGCCTTTGCACTATCAACCGTCAAGGCGAGTATGTGTCTCTATCTGCGTGTTGTGCTCAAGTTCTATGGATGAGAACACAACTCACAGATTATGGCTTTACCTTCGATAAAATACCTATGTATTGTAACTCGAAAAGTGCCATAGCCATATCATGCAATCCTGTTCATCACTCAAAGACTAAGCATATCGTGTCCGCTATCATTTCATCAAAGAGTACGTCAAAATGGTGCTTGTTGAATTATTCTTCGTGAAGATCGATTACCAACTCGCCGATCTATTAACTAAAGCCCTTCCAAAAGAAAGGTTTGAGTATTTAGTTTGACGAATTGAATCTGCCTAACCCCGAGGAGTTAGAACGTCTTCTCGAATCTTCTTGAAAATGATTTTCCAAAAAGCTCATTTGTTATTTTTGAAAAACAATATACAAAATTTGAAAAACCAACAAAAGCAAAATATAAAAATATAAAACTTTCAAAAATACAAAAACAATTGAAAATCAAAAATCCAAAATATTCTTCTACGACATGTCTCTTGTATAATCGATATTCATGCGTATCTAGAAATGTCATTCAACAATGATACGGGCATGTACTGGATGCTTGAGCGAGAGTTCTTTAATTGTTTTCTAAAACATGTCGCTTCCAAAATTTCTTAATAAAATGGCTTTCGTATACATCGACGAAACACGGACGAAATGATGACTTTTGATTATTTTCAAATCAAAACTCGTGCTTTGATCAAAAATGAGGTGTGCGCTCAAAGGCACTACATTTAAAAATGGTGAGAAATCATCATCATCTTGAACACCTTTTCAAGTTTGTTCAAAAGATTTTCAAAATCTTTTAAAATACTTTGTGCTCAAGATAACTCCTCTAAAACCCTTTAATTGTTTATGCTTTATTAAAGGGGAGTATAAAACAAAATGTTCCAAATTCATGCTTAAATCATATCCGTTTGTCTCCCAAAAGATTCTAAAATGTTGTTTAATCGTTGATATCAAAATATCACGAATATGCTATTTTTGAGGGGAGGAGGCGTGATTAAAATGTGTTCAAAAGTTTCAATGATCGTTGTTTGAATCTCAAAATGAGCTCGACTCGAGACGGAACCAATGAATCGACGAGGAATTATGTACCATCTCTAGAAACTTTCTATGGACTTGACCGGGACGGGTAATAATTTCAAGCTAGTTCTCTAGTGATGTAAGCGTGTCTCGAATCGGTCTTGTTCATTTAAAGTCGATCAATTCAAAAGTGCGAACTCCACCCTCTATGTGCGATTTTTGTCAAAACTTATAAGCACATGTGAAGGGGAGTGTTTACGAAAATACAAAACTCACTTGGTGTTGCAAACATGTTTTCTATCATAAACACTCCGAGAGATTTTCAAGAAAATGGTTTTATGGCAACAATAGGACGGTCATGGAGTTATAAGGTGACTAAGAATAGGAAACTCGTCCTATGATCCGCCAGAGCGAAGGATCTACCCAAGGACAACACCAATAGTTAGTACTAGAAGTCCTTAGGAATGATTGAAAAAAAGGAGTAATGTGAGAAAGGAGAAAGAAGGGGTTGAAGAATTAAAAAGAAATGTAATGAGAAAGGGTGAAAAGAAATAGCCCTCCATATTCAACCTTAGGGCGTAAACCGGGTTCAATACATATACTCTTGGTTGTCACTAGATGACACCGGTATTGAAGACCAAGGCGTCATGGACCCGATGGACGACCGCACTAAACCTTCTAGCCACTCAATTCCTCTCAAAGGGATTTGTTTCATTCTCATGGGAACCCTACATAATCTATTGACTTTCTCTTAGAGATCGTTGGTATTGAAGAAGGAGACCCTCTCCTAGTCTCATTCAGAAAACCAAAATGCACTTATTGAGTCTAGAGCCACGAGATTCATCAAAAGATCTCATAGGAACACATGACATGACATCGCTTGTTGTTCATTAATAAGGACACAAGTGATATATTATAGAGTCCCACGGTCTTAGCAACCGCCGAACATTTATGAGAAGTTTCACATCCAGAATCTTCAATGATTGAATGGAAATTCTGCCGTGGTCAACATCAAGCGACCACACAGCAGTCACGGTAATTCTCCGTGGATTACGCTTAGTGTGTCTCAAACGGTCTGATCGTGGGGTGATGCTTGATCGTACCTCAATGACTCATCCGAGCGTAGATGTACTTCAGATATCGCGTTATCTCACTTGTGGGACTCCGGTTCAGGCGGCCTCTGTGAGAATTAGAGCGTGTTTTCACACTATGTGTTAACACCCCGAAATTCAAACTTGTAAGTGCCGAAACCGCTTATTACTAACTTGTTTTATGTTTTCTTCTTATGGAAGCTCCGGAGCGGATGGATCGTGCGGACTCGCCACATGCTCATACCAACAACACATGAAAGTTCTCATCATAATCAAGGAGATGATTCTTCGTCAATGTCAAAGAATCTACAAAGTTTAAAGACTCGAGAACTACATCATTGGTAACCAAAAGACAAATAGAAGTGTGAGCATGGTGGAGAAAGAAGTGGAGAATGACGTGGAGACACCTAACCAACGAAGTTGACAACGGCAGAACAACCGCATTATCGATCACAAAGCATGAAGGAACAAAGAATCAAGACTATTCAATATCTACACACAAAGTCCTAGCTCAAGAAAAGTAGAGACCTAATCAAGTGGAGCATCGTTTGAATGACCACCCTGTGGGGAGATTGTTAGCCTTAATAGTTTTATTAAGTGATGGTCATTCACGTTTAGAAGCTTTGTAACGTGTGTTAGATATCGGGATAGAATAGTCAACGGGCTCGTGGATTGGGCTAAGCTATTTGGTTAAGCGTTAAGTTTAGCTAGCCGTTTATAATGTGTAATCCAAGTCCACGAAAGCCAAGCCAAGCCCATGGAAAGCCTTTAGGGCAACATGTGCTCTTGTACTATAAATACCCCTCAAATGGTCATTTGAGGGGTGTGCTTGAAAGTGTGTGTGTGTGTGTGTGTATTTTCTCTTTATTGAATATACAACTTATTGTTTGCATATCTTATCTCACAACATACACGAATTTATATCTTCAAGTCACAATCTTTCTCATCTTATTTCTAAGCTTTGTTTGTGTTTGTTTCACGTGGGTATACTTGTATACGTGTTGGGTTTGCTTGGTAAAGTGATAAGGTTGATATTTGTAAGGTCCTACACATGCTAACGGAAGGAATAACATGGGTGCTCCACAGCAACGGGTTCGAATGGTTGATCAAGTAAATGCTCAGACTGGGGTTAGTGGTCTTCGATGCTACAACTGCAACGAGAAGGGTCATCTGGCTAATGCTTGCCCAAAGCCGAGAAAAAGAGGTAGCGCTTATCACAAGGAGGCTTTACTTTTGGCTCTCGAGGATGAAGTCGGTGGAACAACACCAACAAGGAGCGAGCTTCATGGATAATGCGTAATCGATGATGACATGGAGGACTTGCAAGCTAACGTTGTGATGTTAATGGCAAACATGCAAGAGCTCCACATGAGTGACACAGCCCATGTATGACATCGATGGCTTGTCTCGGTACCGGATCCTAACATATGTCTTATAAATGATCGATATCTCCTTTGCATACGCATCCGCATCCGACGAGGCACAAAGTGTTCAACATGAGCCTTACACATCTCATCACGAAGAGAATCAAATGGATCCCGTAATTACATTTGACCATCAAGATGACCTTATGGATAATCTTGATAATCAAGTTGACTCCGTGCTTATATTTTAGGATCTAAGTAATGATTATGTGGAGACTCAAGTTGAACAAAATGAGCCTTTGTCTAATCCGGATCCGTGCTCATGACCTTATTTCGCACCACCCAATCTCAATTAGAAGTGCAATAAGACTAATTTGAGAGAGTGTGATTTCAATTCCCTTTTCACGAGGTGCTCGGTTTGGAATTTTCTAGGTTAGGTGATTTTAAACTCATAACTTCCAATTAATCACAGGAGATATCTTTTTAAGAATTATTTAAAGGGTCTACTTGAGGACAAGTAGGATTCAAGTGGGGATATTTGATAACATCAAATTAGTCGATCTTTATATATCAAATTCCGTGTTTATGGCCTCATTTGTATTAATATGGTACTTAATTGCTCATATTCATTCATATTTGCATTTCGGGATAAATGAGGCGTTGGAGCGGAAAGATATGAAAAAGGCCAAATATATGTTACGAAGAAGGATTTACGTGAGCCTTTGGATTCTATGTGAAGATGCGCCGTAACTAGCTAATAAGGTTATGGCGTAAATATGAGCTTTGAAGGATACTGGCGTAACTAACTCTTATGGTTGATGAGTGTCTAAATACTCATCATTTTTATATCTGTTAGAATCTAAAACATCCGAAAACACTCGAAACACATCAAAATGATGAAAATATCACAAATCGTTGTTTTATGTGTTTTAAATGCAAAAGATCAAAATCAAGAAAACGTATCAAGTTTGCAAAATTGGCAGTTTTAGTCCCCCAAGTTTCAAAAGTTGTCAAAATTAGTCCTTGGTAATTCAAAAACTTGTAAAATGTCATTTAAGGTCCATGAGATTCAAAAGTTGTCAAAATAAACCCTTCAAAGTTTAAAAATCACAAAATGACAACTTTAGTCCCTCAAGTTTGGAAAATGTCAAATATAGTCCTTGGTTAATTTAAAAAGTGAAATTTATTAAAAATAAACCTTGTACTATTAATAAATGATAAGAATGGTCCTTATGATAAACTTTGGAGAAATTACATTTTTGGTCCCTCAAGTTTCAAACTTGACAGTTTTGGTCCCTGGATTTACAAAAATGGAAATTATCAATTAAGGTCCTTATACTATTGAAGCTTGGCAAAAATTCACCCTTGGAAACTTTGGCAGGATCAGTCCTTAGCTTTGCAGAAATTACATAATTGGTCCTTGTTGTTAACTTAAAACCAATCCGGATCCAATATTAATCCAAACCCTCGCCCGAATAACCAACGCCCAATTTTAAATTTAAAAGAAAACCGCCATCCTGTTTGTCTCCTTCACCACACCAGAAACCAATACTAGAGTGGTTTTACCACTTTTAGCCTTTCCACCTCATCCATAACACCTGTTTATCAACTCATTCCACCTTCACATCAATCCAAAGACCATTAATAAAGAAAACCCGCTCAAAGACATTTTTGGCGCCAAATGTGACAAATGTCAATCGATGATCTGGACTAAACCAATGGTCAAGATGTGGTGGGATTAGCTCGAAGTCGACAAGGAACTTTAAAGTATCAATATAAAGGGAAGAGTAAAGTCTAAAAACATCCGCATGGTTTCTTGCGTGGTCTTTGTATACATCCTAAACTTTTTTGGCACAAAATCATCCTCAGATTAGTAAAGTTAGCACAAATACATCCCTCAGATTAGTAAAGTTGGCACAAATACATCCTCAGGTTAGAAAATTCCGTTAATAAGGACTACGGTGCAAATTTTTCTCCGTTATACGCCGCGTGTCCGGTCGGTCGGTAAATGGGTGGGGTCGGGTTGCCGCGTGGACCAATGATGTGGTGCGTGGCATTGGGTAAATAAATCACCACCTTTGCCACCCACTTGGATTCGAACCGGGTCGTTTGGGCCAAGCATAGCTTTGCCAGTGGGCTAGCATAAACGATAATATTTCCTAAATCAAATATATAACCTTCCGATAAGTTAAGGCCACTTAAATAACAAGGTTCGATTTAGTTTTGGCTATCAATTTAAATGGTTATATGGGCTGTCAAAAATAAATAAATATACCGTCGGAATCGCTTTTTCGTGCTCTTTCTAATGGTATGCTCGGGAATTTTTCGACTTAGTTTGAACCTCGAAAAATCGAAAATCATCGTTTTTCTTTGTTTTGCATTTTCGAGGTCCAAAACAAGTCGAAAAAATTCCTGTCTCTCCGTCAGTTCGTTTTTAGTGCTCTTTCTAATGGTATGCTCGGGAATTTTTAGACTTAGTTTGTACCTCGAAAATGCGAAAATCATCGTTTTTATTTGTTTTGCATTTTCGAGGTCCAAACTAAGTCGAAAAATTCCCGAGCATACCATTAGAAAGAGCACGAAAAACGATTCAATTGATGTTGGGAAATTTTTCGACTTGTTTGGACCTCGAAAATGCAAAACAAAGAAAAACGATGTTTTCGCATTTTTCGAGGTTCAAACTAAGTCGAAAAAATTCCCGAGCATACCATTAGAAAGAGCACGAAAAACGCGATTCGACGGTATATAGGGGAATTTTTCGACTTGTTTTGGACCTCGAAAATGCAAAACAAAGAAAAAGCGATGTTTTCGCATTTTCGAGGTTCAAACTAAGTCGAAAAATTCCCAGCATACCATTGGAAAGAGCACGAAAAAGCGAGTCCGACGGTATATTTATTTATTTTTGACGGCCCATAACCATTTAAATTGATAGGCCAAACTAAATCAAGCTTTGTTATTTAAGACCCGCCTAACTTATGGAAGGTTATATATTTGATTTGAAATATTATTGAAGCTATCTTAGCGATTGGGCAAAGCTACGCTTCGGCCCAAACGACCCGGTTCGAATCCAAGGGTGGCAAAGGTGGCGATTATTTACCCAACGCCACGTGGCACCACATCATTGGTCCACGTGGCAACCCGACTCCGACCCATTTACCGACCCGACCCATTTACCGACCCGACCCGACCGTGGCGGATAGCGGAGAAAATTTGCACCGTTAGTCCTTATTAACGGAATTTTCTAACGGAGGGATGTATTTGTGCCAACTTTACTAACTGAGGGATGTATTTGTGCTAACTTTACTAATCGGAGGATGATTTTGTGCCAAAAAAAGTTTAGGATGTATACAAAGACCACTGGGCAAACCAGTGGATGTTTTTAGGACTTTACTCAAAAGGAAAAGGAGCAAAAGAGAAGACCCAAGTAGTGTAATTTAGTTTAGGACAAGTCGTTTTAGCTTAAATTTAATTTACAATGTATTTCTTATCTTTCAAGTCTTGTTTTAATCATTCTTAGTGTACAATAAAACTTTGGTGATAATCAATTTCGGTTTAATGCAAGTTTTGGTTTGTGCAAAATCTCACTTTGTTCAAAAATCTCATGTTATTCTAATGTTGTTGTTAGTTGTTCTTTGTGAACTCATAGGCTAATATAAGCTCATCGAAAGCTTATTCAAGCTTTTATTTATCTTTAAAATCAATCTAGTATCAAAAAGAAGAAAATACCAAAAATACAAAAAATTAGTGAAAAATAAAAAAAATCAGATTAAGGTCATCTAGAAGATGGAGCAGGGTAGATATTGGATTGCCCTGGTTTAGAGCTTCTTGGGAAGCTATAGGTTGTGTTATCAGCTCTTGATTCTCAGTTTGTGCTTTGACTCAATTTGTAAGCCTTTTGATCAATTTTAGTACTTCACTGTTTTATGTTGTTAGTATTATTGTTTAAATGCTTATTTAGCTTTAATATAAGATAATATTAGGTCTGTAATTAATCTCATGGTCTAAATCTGTGAAATCTTTTGAAAAGGTTGAAAGCAGTTTAGTTAAAGGTTGTTTTGTTTCACTTGTTTAAGCGTACTAAAGTTTATTCAAGGCGGTGTTCTTGGTTGTTTTGTGTCTCACTAGTGTCTAAATACTCGGTTCAATTATAAAAGTGGGTCCTTGTTTTAGTAATAGTCAAAATCACTTCTAATATCACTTAAATGGTTAGCTGTTAGGACTTAAAGTTAGAAATTCATGATATTAGCTTAAAACTTATTAACTTAGCTTAATCTAGTCTTACTTCATCATAATACATCATAATTAGTAAGTAGATTGAATTAAAACTCATAAAAGTCAACCTTTAGTATAACTTAGAAAGTCAAATTTCAGTTAAGTCATTTTGAATAAACTAGAAACATTTATATAGGACTTAATAGTAAGTTTCAACATTTGTGCTTTTGGATTATTAAAATATAGTTGCTCTTATTTATGCTAGTATTTTTTATAATTTCTAGTTCAGCTTTTAAATAGCTTATTTCCTAGCTTCTTTTGGCAACCTGTTTGAAAAAGTGCCCTGTGCACTAGTTTTACCATCATTTTCACAAGCTTGTCAAAAGCTCTTTATTGAGTCTTAGCTTGTGATTTTTAGCTTTTTATGAAGCTAACCTACCCACCTTGAGATCCCAAGCTTTAGTTTTCACTTTGTAGCTTATTTACGAGTACTTGTGACTTGTTTTTGTCCCATTTCTGCCTTAGCGCATACTCGGTGAAATGGTAGCTTTTTCCTAAGCCCTCATAAGCTCCTCGGTGCACCAAAGTGCATGAGCTTGGACTTTGGAAAGCCCACCACTCTACTTGTTACCTCTGTCTTTTGTTTGAGCTTTTTAGCTTATTCAGTGAGCTTATTTTAGCCTTGAACATCTCTGCAAGTCTGCTTGTTTCATAGATTCAGTTATTGTGCTTATTAGCTTATTAGAGCTTTTCAGTATGTTTCTTTGTTCCTTTTAGCTTAACTTAAGTAGCTTTAGCGTATTGCTTCTTATTTCAGTCTTTGTTTTCAACTGTTGAGCTTATTTGAGCTTAAAGTCCCAAATAAGCTCATTTTCTTTCTTTATAAATGTTGAAATAAATAAGCTAATATAGAGCTTATTGGTCAATATTATAAAAGTCATGATTGAATAAATTGCTTATTTAAATGTGTATGAGGTTTGTAAAGAAATTCGAAAAAAAATGTTTTACAAAAGGGAGGCGTGGGTCGAATCGAGACCTCTCCTTATGGGGATGATAGTGGTGTACACAGTATGCCATTGCGCCTTGGGTCTTTCTCGTTATTTTCTTACACAACTTAGTATTTAACCACGTTTTCCACAATAAGCTTATCGTAGCTTTTGCTTATTTCGACTTATTTATTCAAGCTTTTCATAATTTGTATTTTCTTGTCTTGGTATTAGTATAAAGTAATTTATAAAAAGTTTGATTTTTCCAATTAGTTTTAGTTTTTTAAACATTTAATTAGTGTTTTATAGTAATTAATTCATAATAAAAATATAAAAGTCTAAAAAATATAAATCTTTTTCTAAAATTTTCTTTTATCATATAGTGCGTAATAAAATTAGTTTTACGCTCGTAGGCCTTTTATTTCATAAATTTTACGTTTTTGCTTGCGCCCAACGTAATTTTTAAGCGTGTCGCTCGTTTCATTTCAAACCACGTTTTTAGGTAATTTAAGGTTACGTTTTAGTTAAGATAGTTTATTTAAGTCATTTAGTTTTATAAAATCATAAAAACATCATTGTAAAAATAGTGATAGCGTTTATTTAATAGATTTTAACTTTTTAATTTCTTTTAATTTGCATTTAAGTCGCTTTAATTTATAGATCTTTTCTTTAGGTAATTTTCCATCAATATCCTTCGATCACTATCCTTAGTGATCATTCTATCATCGATCAAGTGTTTATACACCAATTCATCCTCAAGTGGGACTTAACGACCCGGGAATCCCTATATTCCTCGATCTTCATTGTATTGGTTTACGGCGGTTTAAGTTTATTACGGTTAGCCATTCACAAGTGGCTAGCTTGTGATATAACTTGATTTGTTTATAGCCAATCAAATTTTAGCGCGCTTCTTGGGAGAATTTGTAAGCGTGTTTTAAGCATTTCGAGATCCATTCTTGCACATATACCACCTTTTGTAAGCAGTTTTCAAAATCAAAAGTTCATTAACACTTTTCCTAAAGTGTTGATAACACCAAAAAATTTCTTTGTTTTAATGGCATGTTTTCAAAAATCCAAAAATATTCATCTTTACCCTCTTACCCTTTTTGATTCTTTATCCTTTACCCTCATCCATTTGATTCTAACTTCTTCTATTCTCATGGAATCTCTCGACTACGACGAAATGCGGGCGTAAGTTGAAAAACTTCCTATTTTATCACAAATGTCAAGAATTCGTGTTGTTCGTAATGATCCATTGATTCTGCGTAGGGAAATAGAGCGAGAAACCGGGGTGACAAAGGACCGTGCGTCCATCGATAATGGAGGTGCTAATCGTCCAACCTACGGTTATCAAAGATCTAATCCTCGATTGCTCTAAGCCGTCTAAAATTGATCCTACACTTTCACGATTTACGGTTAAAAGCAAACATGCGAATTGGGGCGGTGACTAGCAAGAATGACTTGCCTAATCTTCACGTTTCTCAAGAACGAGCAGGAGACCATAGCGAAGTAGTGGAAATTGCTAGCTCTCGAGCACACCACTTTTCCCACCTCCGATTTTTCAAAATGTTCTTGAGTCTTAATAGTCATTGAGATCACCATGTTGGTTTTGTTGATTCTTTGAATAGGCGATTCCTTCTCATAACTCTCAAATTGAATCGTTTATTCCTTGTGTCGGTTGTGGTGAGCCTCTTTTTGGTTCGCCATGTCATTTGTGTGCGTGTCACGGTGTGGTAATGATATTCGGAGCAGGAGTTGTTTGTTTTGTGGTTCGAGAATTCATTTGATTATGATCCTAATCCGAACTCATTTAACGACCCTCAAATTTTTCCAATTACCCACCACACCCGACCTATCTTCATATAATCAACAATCTTCTTTGTGAATTTTGTGGGGGTCCTCACCAAGGATTTGAGTGTCAATCCGGAAACACGATTGTCTATGAGCAGTTTTCGGTGATGCTCGAACTTTAGTTATGACCAATATCCATATGATTCACCAATCCGAGGCTCAGCAGTTTCTTGTTGTGAGCTGTGGAGGTTCCATTTATTTCGATTGTCAAGCAGAATCCATTTCCTTGTAACAATTACGACTATCCATATCACGACCAACCTCCGCGGTGCCAAATAACTCAAACTCCTCAAGAAACCCAACAAGACACTTATCTAGAGCTTACGGGTCGGTGAAAAGAGGCGAGGAGTTGAGTAAAACGACATTCATAATGTTCCCAGTTTTCTTGTGTATATTGTGGGGTCCTCATGATGATTATCAATGTCAACCTTCCGGTTTGACAAATCTCCATTCCGCAATGTCTGTCATTCAAAATTCACATGAGAAATCCATGGAAGAATTGCTAGTGAAGAAGCGAGTTGCTAAAATAAATTCCCAATTGCTTTTGAAAAGTCTATTAGGGAATTAATTGCAAAAGAAAAAGCGACGGATCTAGCTCTCAATTTCGTTTTATTCACGATGGCGGTGATGATGAAGATACACTTGAAGATTCATCAAATTCATCGATGGATATTCAATGATTGAGATTCATTCTCATGTAGCGCCATCACACCAAGCTCCCACTCACTCTCACGAACATGGGAGGCGAGCTTCTTGACCTTGTTCACGAAAAGGAATCGGACGAATTCATAAAGTCTAGTGTTGAGGACCTTGTCCCGATCCGAGAGAGTCGCGGGAATTCTCGAGCATTTATGTGATATCCTTTCCCTCTTGAGTGTTCAAAGATCATTTTGAGACTTTCTCCGATTTCATTCCACTTTCATCGGAAAATGATGATGATCTCTTTGATTTCAAAGCCAACCTAGGGCGAAAGTCTCCTTTATAATGATCGTTCACTCACTTCTCACCCTAACGATCGAATAGAGAATGTTAATCACCTTGTTCCGAAGCATTGAAAGCTACTTTCACCAATCCTCTATTTGAATTCAACTCGAATTCACTTAAATTTCGAGAATCTACTCTTTGATACTCGGATCGAGGATAGTGATGAGCCCTGATGGAACAAGAGTTCACAAATTCACTTCATGTGAATGATTCTCTTTACGAGGAGTTCTCCGTTGAACTCACTCATATCATATCTCTACCGAGTATGATAACTTCCACTGATCTAGACATAAATGATCCTTGTGTTCGGAGGGAAATGTTCTCGACCATGAGAACTTGCTTGATATCAAAATCCCATCCCTCCCACCCGAATATGTCTTGATCAAATGAGCTTAAATGATGAAATTTATGATCCGAAATCATGAATTCTTCTTACGATGATGATGAGTTAGTCATGATGTTTATCATGATTTTCTTTCTTCTTCACCTATCCCGTGGCTTCTCTGTTCTTCACTCCTTCGGGAATGAAGACATTATCTTTGACCCGGCATTTTCATTTCTCATTTGTAAGCGGTTCTATGTATATCTCATCGGTGTGGAACTTTCACGTATTTCAATGTTTATACAAACATTTTGAATGAAAGTCCGATGGAATTATCTCTTCCACTTACTTCCCATGAACAATTTAATTGGGGGTCGAGTCAAGCTAGCGACTCGGTAATCAAAAACGATAGTTAAACATGGGTTTTCACCCGTGTGTACCACCTTAGTGTGGGGAGATACCCAGCATGTTGTATATAGATCTAAAAATGAATGAAAATTGTGAATATAAAAAGAGAATAAATGTTGTGTTTCTACACTTAGCTACTAATGTTATCTTTTATGTTCTAAGTTTCGGCATAACAGTAGGTACTTTGAATATTGAGGACAATATTCATTTCTAAGTGTGGGGGAAATTGCAATGAATTTGATCATAAATGTACCCTTTAGTCCCTTTTCCCCAAAATGGCCAAATTTTAAAATTTTTATTTAGTGGAAGTACTATGTACTAAACACAACAAATGGTGTCGATCCACCATGTCTAACCCACATAAGGATTGGCTAATCCGAGAGCAAGCGGCTCTTGGTAAAGATATCTCAAATCCATTTATGGCTTACAATTTGCCTAAATTGTATGGTGTTAAACTACCATATCCTAAAAAGTGAAGAGTTGGCTAGCCCATGAGGTTATGGCTTGTGGTAAAAGCGATTGAAAATCCGTAATTGGTAATCGACTCACCAAAGATAATATTGATAATTTATCTAAGAGTTGGCTAGTCCGAAGCAAGCGGCTTGGTAAAGACAAATCAAATCCGTTCATGACTCATGATTTGCTCAAAATCATTTGGTTATCGTTATGCCAAGGTTCTTACTTGAGCTGAAACAATTGGCTACTCAGAAGTAATGGCTTTTGGTAAAGAGATAAAATCCATTAAATTTTCTCAAATCATTGCTAGGGACTAGCAATATCTTAGTGTGGGGATTGATGAGTGTCTAAATACTCATTATTTTTATATATGTTAGAATGCCAAAACATCGAAAACACTCGAAACACATCAAAATGATGAAAATATCACAAATCAGTGTTTTATGTGTTTTAAATGCAAAAAGATCAAAATCGGATGAAAAAGCATATCAAGTTTGCAAAATTGGCGAGTTTAGTCCCCCAGTTTCAAAAGTTGTCAAAATTAGTCCACAGTAATTCAAAAACTTGTAAAATGTCATTTAAGGTCCATGAGATTCAAAAGTTGTCAAAATAAACCCTTCAAAGTTTAAAAACACAAAATGACAACTTTAGTCCTCGAGTTTGGAAAATGTCAAATATAGTCCTTGGTTAATTTAAAAGTGAAATTTATTAAAAATAAACCTTGTACTATTAATAAATGATAAGAATGGTCCTTATGATAAACTTTGGAGAAATTACATTTTGGTCCCTCGAGTTTCAAACTTGAGTTTTGGTCCACTGGATTTACAAAATGGAAATTATCAATTAAGGTCCTTATACTATTGAAGCTTGGCAAAAATTCACCCTTGGAAACTTTGGCGGGATCGGTCCTTAGCTTTGCGAAATTACATAATTGGTCCTTGTTGTTAACTTAAAACCAATCAGGATCAATATTAATCAAACCACAGCCCCAAATAACCAACTTGGCCCAATTTTAAATTTAAAAGAAAAACCGCCATCCTGTTTGTCTCCTTCACCACACACAGTAAACCAATACGAGTGGTTTTACCACTTTTAGCCTTTCCACTCATCCATAACACATGTTTATCAACTCGTTCCACTTCACATCAATCCAAAGACCATTAATAAAGAAAACCTGCTCAAAGACATTTTTGGCGCCAAATGTGACAAATGTCAAATCTGATGATCTGGACTAAACCAATGGTCAAGATGTGGTGGGATTAGCTCAGAAGTCGACAAGGAACTTTAAAGTATCAATATAAAAGGGAAAAGGAGCAAAAGAGAAGACCCAAGTAGTGTAATTTAGTTTAGGACAAGTCGTTTTAGCTTAAATTTAATTTACAATGTATTTCTTATCTTTCAAGTACTGTTTTAATCATTCTTAGTGTACAATAAAACTTTGGTGATAATCAATTTCGGTTTTAATGCAAGTTTTCGATTTGTGCAAAATCTCACTTTTGTTCAAAATCTCATGTTATTCTAATGTTGTTGTTAGTTGTTCTTTGTGAACTCATAGGCTAATATAAGCTCATCGAAAGCTTATTCAAGCTTTTATTTATCTTTAAAATCAATCTAGTATCAAAAAGAAGAAAATACCAAAATACAAAAATTAGTGAAAAATAAAAAAATCGATTAAGGTCATCTAGAAGATGGAGCGGGGTAGATATTGGATTGCCACGGTTTAGAGCTTCTTGGGAAGCTATAGGTTGTGTTATCAGCTCTTGATTCTCAGTTTGTGCTTTGACTCAATTTGTAAGCCTTTTGATCAATTTTAGTACTTCATTGTTTTATGTTGTTAGTATTATTGTTTAAATGCTTATTTAGCTTTAATATAAGATAATATTAGGTCGTAATTAATCTCATGGTCTAAATCATGAAATCTTTTGAAAAGGTTGAAAGCAGTTTAGTTAAAGGTTGTTTGGTTTCACTTGTTTAAGCGTACTAAAGTTTATTCAAGGCAGTGTTCTTGGTTGTTTTGTGTCTCACTAGTGTCTAAATACTCGGTTCAATTATAAAAGTCGGTCCTTGTTTTAGTAATAGTCAAAATCACTTCTAATATCACTTAAATGGTTAGCTATTAGGACTTAAAGTTAGAAATTCATGATATTAGCTTAAAACTTATTAACTTAGCTTAATCTAGTCTTACTTCATCATAATACATCATAATTAGTAAGTAGATTGAATTAAAACTCATAAAAGTCAACCTTTTAGTATAACTTAGAAAGTCAAATTTCGGTTAAGTCATTTTGAATAAACTAGAAACATTTATATAGGACTTAATAGTAAGTTTCAACATTTGTGCTTTTGGATTATTAAAATATAGTTGCTCTTATTTATGCTAGTATTTTTATAATTTCTAGTTCGACTTTTAAATAGCTTATTTCCTAGCTTCTTTTGGCAACTTTGTTTGAAAAAGTGCCATGTGCACTAGTTTTACCATCATTTTCACAAGCTTGTCAAAAGCTCTTTATTGAGTCTCGACTTGTGATTTTAGCTTTTATGAAGCTAACCTACCCACCTTGAGATCCCAAGCTTTAGTTTTCACTTTGTAGCTTATTTACCGGTGCTTGTGACTTGTTTTTGTCCCATTTTACATCTTAGCTGCATACTCGGTGAAATGGTAGCTTTTCATAAGCCCTCATAAGCTCCTCGGTGCACCAAAGTGCATGAGCTTGGACTTTGGAAAGCCCACCACTCTACTTGTTACCTCTGTCTTTTGTTTGAGCTTTTTAGCTTATTCAGTGAGCTTATTTTAGCCTTGAACATCTCTGCAGTCCTTGTTTCATAGATTCGATTATTGTGCTTATTAGCTTATTAGAGCTTTTCAGTATGTTTCTTTGTTCCTTTTAGCTTAACTTAAGTAGCTTTAGCGTATTGCTTCTTATTTAGGTCTTTGTTTTCAAGCTGTTGAGCTTATTTGAGCTTAAAGTCCCAAATAAGCTCATTTTCTTTCTTTATAAGCTGTTGAAATAAATAAGCTAATATAGAGCTTATTGGTCAATATTATAAAAAGTCATGATTGAATAAATTGCTTATTTAAATGTGTTAATGAGGTTTGTAAAAAGAAATTCGAAAAAAAATGTTTTACAAAAAGGAGAGGGGGTGAGACACGAGACCTCTCCACTTATGGGGATGATAGTGGTGTGCACTGTATGCCATTGCCTTGGGTCTTTCTCGTTATTTTCTTACACAACTTAGTATTTAACCACGTTTTCCACAATAAGCTTATCACGTAGCTTTTGCTTATTTCCGACTTATTTATTTAAGCTTTTCATAATTTGTATTTTCTTGTCTTGGTATTAGTATAAAGTAATTTATAAAAAGTTTGATTTTTCCAATTAGTTTTAGTATTTTAAACATTTAATTAGTGTTTTATAGTAATTAATTCATAATAAAAATATAAAAGTCTAAAAATATAAATCTTTTTCTAAAATTTTCTTTTATCATATAGTGCGTAATAAAATTAGTTTTACACTCGTAGACCTTTTATTTCATAAATTTTACGTTTTGCTTGCGCTCAAGCGTAATTTTTAAGCGTATCGCTCGTTTTCATTTCAAACCACGTTTTAGGTAATTTAAGGTTACGTTTTAGTTAAGATAGTTTATTTAAGTCATTTAGTTTTATAAAATCACAAAAACATCATTGTAAAAATAGTGATAGTGTTTATTTAATAGATTTTAACTTTTTAATTTCTTTTAATTTGCATTTAAGTCGCTTTAATTTATAGATCTTTTCTTTAGGTAATTTTCCATCAATATCCTTCAGATCACTATCCTTAGTGATCATTCTATCATCGATCAAGTGTTTATACACCAATTCATCCTCCGTGGGACTTAACGACCAGAATCCCTATATTCCTTTGATCTTCATTGTATTGGTTTACGGCGGTTTAAGTTTATTACGGTTAGCCATTCACAAGTGGCTAGCTTGTGTGATATAGCTTGATTTGTTTATAGCCAATCAATGGTTACGTCGTAATTATTTTTTGAAGGTTACGGTAACATGGAAATTAATTCTGTAGTAGAGATAATTTGAATGGATAATCATGTGTGGACGAAGTGTTACGGCGTAACTCAGATAATTAGTTACTCCGTAATTTATTACTTGGGCGCAAAGTTTCGAGGTCCAGGGATTTAAAGCGGCAAGTTAATTGAAGTTTGTTATAAAAGTAACAAGGCGATGAGGGACTAAAAGCGTCAACAAGAGTATTAAAGTTTCAACATATTTGCTTGACATGAAAAGTCGAAGTTAAAATTACTACGTAATTGCAATTGTAGTTCTGGTAACTTAGTTACATCGTAACTAAATATATTAATTCGACATAATTGTTCGAAAGCCAAATTTATTTGCTTGAGACATTAATTCTGGCGTAATTTGCACTTATGGTTCTGTTGTAACCATGTCGCGACCTATAAATACCACCCTAAATCGCATTTTAAGCATCTCTTCACCCCTCTCCTAGGGGTCGATTAGGCACCACTTGGGGCATTTTCTAGCGGTCGAAGCCGGTTTTAAGGAAGAATTCACTCATGATCATCATCATTATTAGCTCTACATCAAGTAATTTGTATCAAACATTATGTTCAATTCAATTTATGATTTATTAATTTTTGTTGGTATGATTTATTATATGTATGGCTAAGCACCACAGTCTTTGGCCTAGTTATGATTTCTTAATTGTTTTGTTTACGTTTATATTACTTACGTATAATTATTTCTAAGTGTATGCATGCATAGTTTATTGGTAGCTACCCTTGTTTGGTAGTTTTGAATGGCGGTAGAGGCTAGTTGCCTAGGAGATATGACCAAATGACCCTAGGTGAGTGGGCGGGGCGGGAAGGGTAAGATATGACCAGCGGCGACCACTTTCGACTTGTGCGATTTGACCAAGTGATCACCTACCGTTTGGATGAACTTAAGAATTAGGGGTGAGTGTCTAAGTTCCTAACGGACGGACACTCACTATTATAAGTCGAGCATGTAGCGGTACTTAATGACTTGGCAGGGACCGGGAACAACAGGACTTATGAAGGGACACGACTTCTCTGTGGTGGCATCTTTCTTCGATAGGTTAGGGCGAATTGACCAAATGTTGTCCTCTCGACTTTGACCCCACAAGTAATTGGAAGTAAGTAGAGCGTAGACATAACTAGCTAGGAGGATTAACTAGGTTAGCACCACTCTCTTGAATTGATCGCATCCTTGCCTTTATCGCTTTCCTTTATTTCCTTGTTTTATTAGTTAGTTTTATTATTTCAATCTTAAAAGCAATTTAAATCGTGAAATAGACTTAAGTTAATTTGCAATCCATGTAGCTCTTGGGACGACCTCGGTTTTACGAATACTACGATACCACGACCGGGTACACTGCTGTTAGTGCATTAGGGTAGACCATAGGTATAACGAGTAATTATAAATATTAAAACACAGTCGATAAATCCTGCATCATTTTTCAAAGTCATACCAAAATGAAAATCTTTGGAAATAAAGATCGTGATCTAGTCGAATCCAAGAATGCATTGCTTTCTCAAATAGAACAACAAAAATTTGATCATCAACAACAAATTAACGCTCTCACTTCGGAAACTCAAAAAGCCAAGTTTGAGTTGTTAACATGTCAAAAACAGTTTTCTAAGTACAAAAAACATTCAAGGACTCGAATTGATCAGTATCTTGATGAAATTGTTGATTTGCAAAAAAAAATTAAAGAGTTTCGAAATGTTGTTTATAAACATGGTGAGTCAATCACAACAATTCAAAATTTTACTTTTAAGCCAAATCCAGATGGATATGGGCTAATTCTTGCTGATTACAAACCAAGTTTTTCACATAGAGCATTCAAACCAAATCCTCAAGTGTATAGTGCAGAACATAGAATTGATGATTCCATTATGAGTGTTGTTGAATATAATCGTGAAGAGGAATTCGATGTAGAAGACGAGAGTGGATTGAAAATGGAAAATGTTGAATATAACAAACCATTTGATTATTCTAAAATGACTTTTGTCAAACAACAGGATAATACAAATACACCATGGGTCATTGCACCAATAATTGAGCCCTCTTCTAATGTGGTTCCCGTCCAACAAGTTGCACAAATAAATGGTCCTTTACCTTCTTTGAGTAAAATCACACCAACACCCGAAAGATGTCAATTACTTAAATATTTTAATACATTTATGTCGACCTTAATCTTTTGGAACAAGAAATTGAAGATAATTCGAAATAAAAGTTGAAACCTTTCAATCGCCTTATGGCGAAAGCAAAGAGATATTTTCAAAAACAACTTTTACCCATGTTCAAAATCTTGTATGTGTGCAAAGTGTTGGGAGCGAGATCTTGAAGGAGATTGGGAACTTAAAACCATTTTGAAGCAAGCGAGGCATGGACTTTGAAAACCAAGCGAAATACAAATCTTTTGAAACCATGTCAATCGACTCTTAGAAGATGTTATCTGTCTTGATACCATATCTATTGTTTTGTATCATCTTGATGTTTACGCATCGATAATATTCTTTATTAATTTTGTTGATTATGTTGATAATGTTGAGAATGTTGATAATGTGTCTCAAATCGAGTCTTTGAAAAGTGAAAATGAGCGTTTGTTACATGAACTTTTGATTGTCAAACGCCGTCTTCAATGGTGTCAACAAGATTGTCAAAATCGAGAACTTGCTCTGCAAAATAAAATCAACCAATTGAGTGCAAAACCTTTTGAACCAAAACTTGAACATTGGATGATGCTGTCTTTAAAATGTCAAATTTCAAAATATGAACAAGAAATTGCCAAGGTTAAAACTGAATATGGTGTCATATTTGATTTGCTCAAAAAGACTTGTGCTAAAGCGTCAAAAGATCTTGATGACTCTCTTAAATACACTAAAGAAGTAATTAATGCTTGTAGAAATGTTCGATCTGAAAATCAAGATTTGTTACACACTATCATAGAGTTGAAAGAGGAGTTGGTGAAACTTAAGAAAGATAAGTCTAGTAACACAAATGTCCTTGCACCGGAATGTTTAAAATTGACACTAGGACGCCTAATGACAAACCACAAGATACTAATGTGCTTCCTTCCACTTCTACGGGAGTAGTTACCTCTAATCCTAGCGTTAGCACTTCACGACAAGAGCAAAAGCAGGAAGAATAGGAAGTTGCAGCGAAAAGAAGATCGAGAAAGACCTACGAGTAGAAGAACACACTAGGACTTTGAATAAAACTCATGTTGCACCCACTTTAGACATTCGTTAGATAAATGTAATAGAAAAAATGATGTAACGAATGTTGAATCTTTAAGTACTTTGAATGTTTTGTTTGAAGCTTCTTGTATTGGTTGTCGTAAAAGCATGTTTTACGGTTTCATGATAAATGTGTTGCTAAATCTATCTTATCTCGTAAGCGGAATAATAGAAATCGGATTACCTCTAGGCCCGATAATGCTTCTAAGTCTATGCTTGGTAAACCGCCTTCTAATGTTTCTGCAAATATCATTGATGTACCCATAGAACCCACTTCACTTCCTAGGAAGAGAATATCACCTAGTGCATTTACTAAGACCAAAGCACAAACTAGTTGGACTTGGAAGAGATGGTTACAAAATACACGAGATTTAAATGGATTCCTAAAATCATTAATATGTGTGTTTCAAGCTGTAGCATAACGGAACCCTCTAACTCTTGGGTTCCACCTCTACTTCTATTCCACATGTGTAAATGCGTGTGTAATGTAGGTGATATAGATCATCCTTTGTATTGTTGATAGCGGATGTTCCCGGCACATAACAGAAATCTCAAACTGTTATCAAACTTTATCTTAAAGTCATTGGCATTGTCAAGTTCGGGAATGATCACTTCGCAACTATCATGGGCTACGGAGATTACATCAATGGGAACATCGAAATTAGCAGGGTTTATTATGTGAAAGGTCTCGGTCACAATCTCTTTTCAGTCGGTCAGTTTGTGATGGTGATTTGGAAGTTGCTTTTCGGGAGAAAACTTGTTTCATTCGTGATCTACAAGGAAACGATCTTATGTCTGGAAACCGCACATCAAACCTTTACACAATATCAATGCAAGACATGATTGCTTCATCTCCCATTTTCTACTTTCTAAGGCAACATCTACAAAATCTTGGCTATGGCACTGACGTCTTTCACACTTGAACTTTCAAACCATAACCAATTTTGCACGCCACAAACTAGTTGAAGGTCTTCCAAGGTTTAGGTATTCAAAAGATCACTTATGCTCAGCTTGTGAACAAGGGAAAAGCACTCATGCTCATTTTCCATCAAAGAAGGACCACAGCTCTCAGCATGTCCTTCATCTTCTTCACATTAATTTGTGTGGCCCCGATGCGTGTGCAGACGATTAATGGCAAATGCTACATTCTAGTCATTGTTGATGACTACTCAAGATGGACTTGGGCTTATTTTCTTCGAAGTAAAGATCAAGCTCCACAAATGATCATCACCTTACTCATGAAAATTAAAGTTCAGCTCCAGAACACAATTAGACAAGTCAGAACAGAAAAAGGAACTGAATTTGTGAATCAAACTCTTCGAGAATACTATGAGAAAATGGGAATTGAGCATCAGACATCAATTGCATGAACACCAAAACAAAATGGAGTTGTCGAAATACGAAACAGTACGTTAGTGGAAGTTGCAAGAACGATGTTGATAAATGCAAAACTTCCAGATTACTTATGGGCAGAAGCCGTGTCAACTGCACGCTACACTCAGAACCGTTCTATGATAACCAAACGCCACAACAAAACACCTTATGAGCTTATCCATAACAGAAAACCGAATCTCAAACACTTTCATGTATTTGGTGCTCTTTGTTACCCGAATAATGATCGTGATGACTTTGGAAAGCTCAAGGCTAAAGCTGAAATTGGAGTCTTCGTTGGATACTGTGAAAACTCAAAGGGATACCGGATCTGGAATCGTCGTACAAAGGAAATTATGGAAATGATTCATGCTAATTTGATGAGCTTACAGAGATGGCTTCTGAGCAAAACAGCTTGGAACCCGAACATAACCGTCTCGACTTCCCCCAATCATCAGCTGATCAATCTTTTTAACTCACTCGCCATCAAATGGAAACATTGTTTGCTCCTTTGTTTAGTAATGATATTGATCAACGTGCTCCGGATGTATCAAATTTTTCCGCTACTCAGCGTGATAATATTCCAATCCCGATACACGAAACAACGACAACCGTTATTTGATGCACCTCGATTGAATCCACAACAACGGTGAACAAATCGCTTCTAATGGCCGATCCGGTGATGATCTTTTAATCAAAATGTACTTGCACCGCGGATTATGATAGAAATGCATTCTTCAACCCTTTAAGCTCTCGAAGCGCAAACTCGGATGTTCTTTGAATCTTCAATCTTCAACTAGCCATACGAATCCACCAAATCACTGGCGTATATCAACATCAACCTCCACACATCGTTGGACTAAAGATCATCATCTTGTTAACATTATTGGCAACCCGAATCAACCGGTTACTAGACAACGCCTTGATTGTTGGTGAACATTGCATTATGCCTCACCATTTGTCAAAGCGAACCAAAAACATCAAAGATGCGATGACCAAAGACAAGCTGGATTGAATCCATGCAAGAAGAGTTGAAACAGTTCAAACATTTAGAAGTATGGGAATTAGTTGAAAGACCAACAGGGGTCTATGTCATTGGTCTCAAATGGATTTGGAAAAACAAGTTAGATTCTGAGGGTACGGTTATCCAAAATAAGTCACGTCTGGTGGCTAAGGGTTATAGACATGAAGAGGGGATTGACTTCGAAGAATCATTCGCACCGATAGCTAGACTTGAGGCTGTACGGATTTTTCTGGCATTCCCGGCTCACATGAACATCATTGTCTATCAGATGAATGTCAAAACTCCTTTTCTGAATGGTAAACTAAAGGAAACAGTATATGTTAGTCAGCCATAAGGATTTGTTGATCTAGAGTTCCCTAATCACGTTTACAAATTGAACAAGGCTCTCTATGGTCTCAAACAAGTCCCTCGGGCGTGGTATGATAGGTTATCATCCTTTCTCCTTGAACATAATTTTATCAAAGGATCGGTCGACCCAACCTTTGTTTATTCAATATCACGGGCACACATTTTAATTGTTCGATTTATGTGGATGACATCATTTTGGTTCTACCCACAAAAAGTACTCAAGCGCTTTTCAAAACTAATGAAAACAAAATTTGAAATGTCAATGATGGTTGAACTTACGTTCTTCTTAGGACTACAAGTTCATCAATCACCCGTGGTATTTTCTAAGTCGGTCCAAATATGCCCTTGAAATATTGAATAAACATGGAATGCAAAGTTGTGACACCTATGCAACACCAATGGCACATACCAACAAAGCTGAATGACTGATTTACATGGGAAGCTGGTTGACCCTACCAAATCAGAAGTATTATTGGCTCTTTCATGTATCTAACGACGATGGACGACATTGTATTTTACGTATATCTTTGTTCCGTTATCGGTCAAGACCAATGAAGACACCTCATCGAGGCTAAAAGAATCTCCGTCGTAAAGGGAACCATTAACTTAGGGATCGGTATCGAAGGATTACGGTTTTGAACTAATAGCTTTTTAGACGACGATCACGCAGGATGCTTAGATTCACGAAAAGTACTTACGAGGTTTACAATTCCTTGGTGATAAATTGGTGTCATGGCAATCGAAGAAACAAGATTGTACATTTACATCCTCAAGCGAAGCGAGAATATGTAGCCATGTACGTGTGTTGTGCTCAAGTCATTTGGATGAGAACATAACTCAAAGACTATGGTTATGTATTTCTGAAATCGGTGTCTTGTGACAACGAAGTGCTATTGCGATCTCGTGCAACACCGTTCAATACTTGAAGTCAAAGCACATCGATCTTGATATCATTTCATCAAAGAGCATGTGGAAAATGGTGCCGTTGAATTATACTTTGTAGGTACAGAACACCAAGTAGCGGATCTTCTCACTAAAGCCTTACCTCCATAAGATTTCTTGATTTGATTCACGAATTGGTATGAGGTGTTTGACTCGAAGAGCTGAGCGAGCTTTTAACACATTCTTAAAAGCGATCAAACACAAAACCTCTTTTGTAAATAATTTTCAAAAAAAAAAATACAAAATATAAAATCGGATAAAATCCAAAAATATTCTTCTATCTAAATATCTATCAAAACCCAAACATTGCAAGTACAAATCTTCCGTCAACACTTTATTCCATCGGACCTTTCACCAATTTTCCGAACAAGTGTTGAGAGGGAGAAAGTAAATATTTTAGGTTCATAAAACCATGTGTTAGGAATTAGAAATTCCGGTATTAAAGAGTCGGTCACCTCAAGTATATGTAATCGTTAAGCTCGTAGTCGTAGTTCATTTAAGTTTAGTAGTATTTAGTTAAGTAACACCGTGGAGGACAGACGGTCTTTACCCACTGTATGCACGATCCACGACCCGATGTGTGGCGATTTATGTAAGACTATAAATACTCTACCTTCCAAGGTAGAGAGTTGGAGCTCATAATAATATCTTTCACTTTCTCTCACTAAGTTCCCTAAACCTCTAACTTTTCTCTCTAGAATTCCATCTATATGCCACCTTGTTGTTATGGTTTGATGTGTATGTGAAAACTAATATCCTACAATTGGTATCAAGAGCCATGGTTAGATCTTATCTTGCACATCTTTGGATTTCTAGTGGTTTTAGGTGGTTTTTAGTTTGAAAAGTTTAGTGGTTTTGCATCATTTGGTTGATTTCTTGTGTTAAAGCTTGGATTTTGTTAGTACTTTTATGTTTAGAATCATCACAAGTGCTTAGGTTTTCATTTGGTAAGCTTGAATCATCTTGGTTGGGTTATTTTTGGATTGAAAAGTGTGTTTTGGAAGTTTTCATGTTAGCGACTTGGTTCTCGTTGTGATATTCATCATAGCGATTTGCTTCATAAAAAGTTAGCGAGTTGGTGTGTTATTTGGTAGCGATTTAGTCCTAGCGACTTGTCTATTGAGACAAGCCGACAAATAGTACAAGTTAGTGGATTCTCCACTACGGCTAGCGACTTGGTGAGGCTAGCGACTTGCTTCAGAAAGTGTTAGCGAGTTGTAGTGTAAATTGTTAGCGACTTGTGTCTAGCGACTTGCTACTTAGCGAGTTGGTGCTTAGCGACTTGGTGTTAGCGACTTGGACCTTAGCGAGTTGCTCTTTAGCGACTTGGTTGTTTAGCGACTTGGTGCTTAGCGAATTGCTGCCAAAATTGTGTTAGCGACTTGGATTGTAGCGAGTTGCTATATAGCGACTTGGAGCTTTAGCGAATTAGTACTTAGCGACTTGGTACTTAGCGACTTGGTTCAAGGGGTTTAGCGACTTGGTTGATTTTTTCGTAGAAGAGGTTTGACCAAAGTTGACTTTTTACGTCAAAACTTCAAACGGCCATAACTTTTGATCCGTAACTCCGTTTCGTGAAATACATCAAAACGACCGGACATTTGAATATTGTGAGGTTTCACCACGATGTCGTGAAACGAATTTTTGAGGCCCAAATCCTCTCCGAAAGGAAGTTATTGAGCTTTTAAGTTTTTAGACCTAAATTTCTCCATAAAATCGTGCAACAACCAACCCAAATCACAACCAAACAACATCTCGCTTATCCCACAAACAATCATAAGACCTAACACACAATTGTCTATCATTGTGTTGATCCATCATCATCTTAACACATTCCATTGGTCATTGCTTAACGGTTTGGTCTTGATTTTAGTAAAATCCGAGAAAGATTCTATTTCTCGGTTTAAATCATAGACTTGTAAAATCCGTGCATTCTACCACATCATGTCTTACTCTCTTGACCTAGTGATTTGAAGTGCTTAAATTGTATGATCTTGTGGATAATAATGATAATGGATGCTACTCGAGCGATTAAAGATGTTTGAATTAAACAACGAGGATGTGAGATCTTCATGTTACGAGTACAATGAGAATGAATTGCACACGCTACTGAATGCCATGCAAATGGAATGCGACATTGAGCCCTATCAACTACTTCATCGCACCTCATACGGTTGTTATCCATAGTCGGGGATCGAACATGTAGTGCTCTTTTCCGCCGGGGACTTACCTACATTGACAAGAAGCTTCTTTGTTGAACTTAGAGCATTTAAAGCGCAACTTACCAATGAAGAAGTTCAAAAGGATGGTTCAGTATGACTCTTCAAGTAATCTACAAACAATTTGACCATTCATCGTTGGGGAATATTCATGATTTCGATCAACACTTGGTGGAATTTCCTTCAAAAACATCTTGGAATGGAAATTGAGAATTCATTAAGACATTTATCCAACTCATGGATAATGTGAAAAAGTACATTGAGGAAGCGCACAAAAGAATGAAAAAGTGAATGAGTGTCGGTGCGGTTGAGAGATTGTTGTGATAAGTTGGGTAATGTATCGTGGAAGAATCGGGTGTTCTTTGAATGCAAAATGTTAGAAAACAAATAATGATGAGTCGGACAATGATAAAATAGAATCTTCATGCTCATGTTCACAAGAGAGAGGTGCACGATCACAACCCGTGCAAGCTAATGCAAAGGAACGCTACATGGAAGCTTGGATGTACTCAAAATGGAGATGCACCGCCACAACACATGTGCGTTAATGCAGAGGAAACTTGCATGAAAGTTTCTGCGGTACCTAGGTATGCATCTTCTTCTCAAAATGATGATTATGAATTGCATGAGTACCTTGCATTTGTGCTGATGATTCCTTGACCCTTGAACTCAATACCTATAAGGATCAAGTTGCCATATCTGAACAACGTGCTAAGTTTGAACTTACCACTCGTGAGCGGAGATGGATATCCAAATCGTACAATTATTAGAAAAAGTAATTTTAGAAGAAGTATTAAAACAAGAGTTAAACTCCTTACAAGAAAAGCTTTCCAAAGCGCTAAGCAAAAACACGAACTTCAAGAAAATGTTAAAATGCTTAAGCAAGAATTCAAGGCTAAGGAATCAAAACTTTTGAATGATTTTCCAATCTAAAACTTTGAAAACAAGCTTGAAAATAAGTTATGCGTACAAGGAATACCATTCAAAGCGCTCACATGATCACTAAGCATCGAGTCTTAAGCGATAAGCATAGCATTCCCTTGTTGAGGAACCAAATCCGGAGGTAATTAAAAGGCTAGAAATGCTCATAAGGTGCTTTATGATGGTAATGAAATCCTTAAGCCTGGCGAAACCTAGTTGCGTTGAGTGCCGAGGAAGATAAGAAATCGATGAAGTCACTAGGGAGAAAATGAATAAGAAGTTAGAAGATCACGAGTGTAAAAGAATAACATAACGATCAAACCCCATAATTACACTAAAGAAAATTGGATCTCCTTGAACAAGTTTAAGCCTCGAGACTCTATTAACCCCCGAACAAGTGTTCGGAAAAGGATATGGAAATGCAAAAGTGAAAATCTTGTTGAAAAGAATCCCCTTGTAGAAGCGCCTAAATCAACTGTGTATCCTCCTAATACACCAATGCACTTAGTTCCTAGATCTCTTGCCACTAAAAGCAAGACCTTAATCGATGAATATGTTATCTTTCAACTATTTGTTGATTTTGAGAAAACTTGTAAGAAAAGGATCACACCACCGGTATAAGCGAAGGGAAAGGGTTTTGAGCAAACTAAAGAATGCTATTTAAGCGAGGTCATGCCTTTCTTTAAACAACTAAAAGATCAATTTGAGAGTCTTAAAAGGGACGCATTCGATATTAAAGAAATGGAAAAGGTATTTGATGCAATGATTGTTGAGGTTAGTGACTATGAGAGAATTAAAATATAGTGAGATTGAAAGGAAGAACTTGCATACTTTGAATGAGAATCGATTTACGAATGTATTGCTCAAGATGTGTTTTCATTTGCTACAAATTGTTCCATTAATGCTTCTCAATTTCATGAATTATCTGTTGCTCGAAAGTCTCCCATGATCGTGTCATTGAGCTTGAAACAACAAATTCAAAATTGCATGAGAAAATAGAACAGGATGATCATGATAACTTGGTCAAACATTATTCTAAATTAGAAGTTGAACATCTTGCTTTGCAATTAAAACATCAACATCTCAAAGAAAATGTTAAAACCTCAAATATCAAGACATCCTCGATGCTCCGAGTTTGTTGTAGTTTTGAAATTAGCAAGCGTGATGAACAAATTCGAGCTCATTGTAACACGATCAAAGATTGAAAGCCTAAATTTCACTGGCTGAAAGGTGAAAAGAAGGATGTGTTGGTTCCCATATGCCTCCACCTTTAGATTCTCGAATTTACAACTTCAAAACATAATTGATAACTTGCAAAGGAAAATGATTGTTTTAAAGTGAAATTTCAAAGGTTAATGATCAAAACAAAGAGTTATGTGATTCATTTAAAGTTAATCATGATAAACAAATTGAAAAGATAACTTCTTTACTTAACGATATTGAGAATCAAGCGTGAGGTGAAAGGAAAGTTGCCAATCCCAAATTGCAAATACTACTGTTCCTAAGGTTTACGCTTGTGATAAATATGCTATCGATATGTTATATATTCCCCCGCCCATTAGGAATAATGAACTTGCACATAAAGCATATCTCTCATACCTTAAGGACAGTTTGAAGGGTCTCCGTGAGATTGTTGAAGATGAAAGATTAGAAAAACCTTTTGATAGTACTATAGCCTATGCATGCATGGATGCCAAACGATCTCAGGAACTCTTAGAGTATGTAATTGTCACAAGTCCGAAATCTAGCAATAGGCGAGATAGAATAGTTGTGCCTTGTTCTATGCCTAAAGCCAAGCATGTGACCCTTGATATGCCTTGTTCCATGTCAAAATTCAAGCAAGCAACCTTTGATGTGCCTCCTAGAACTTGGATCCAGCACTTCTAGACCGAAATGCAGAAAGTAGTGAAGCCATGTAATGTTCCCATCGTTACTTCTACGGATGTTAAGATTGACACTAAAGTTAGCGGGTCAAAACCTAGAAGCAATGCAAAGAAGGATAGGATTACGCAAACTAAAAGTGTTCATGATAAGGAAGTGAAAGAACACCATAGGGACAAGAAGTTTGATTTGAACAAAAGAATCGTGTTAGTTCTAGTATTAGCTCGAAGCTTCTTGAAATTAATTCGAGGCCTCATCTTTGTCGCAAAACATGTAAAAATGTTTAGTTTACGGTAATCATGATAAATGTGATGTGTTATTTCGAGGTCTAAGATTCATAACCCGATTAAGAAAGTTTGGAGGCGAAAGCAGTTAAGCAATCTTGAAACCTACAGGAATGTGTTTACAAATGTAGGATTTCGGTGGAAGCCCTTGGTCGAATATTAACGAATGACAAACCTTACCCTTAGCTAGATCCACTATGTCTAGAATAGTGCTGTTAAGGTTTGGAAGCCAAGCGGTAGAATAATCCCATTAAGCACAAAATGTCATTTGACTAAATCGATGCTTCTACTAGTTCGACTCCTAGGGATAATGCCATTGCATCTAGGGTTTCACGATTCAAAGACTGTTTGTGCTAACCAAAAGGAACCCATCAAGACGTGGGGATCCAATGTTTCCAATTCTCTGTCTTCGTCATTGTCCAAAGCGGGTCGTACAAATCGTCCCTTGGTATTTGGATTCGGCGGCTCTAAACATATATTGGGCTCTTAACAATGACGTCTGTTCAAATCGATTCGGGCCTCGTACTTCATCATTATGGTGTCTGCAGATAACACTTGAGGCCCGTTCTTCAAAGAAAAGAAAAGTGTACGCTCTTACGTGCGCTTTATCTTCAACTAAAGAGAAATTCTCTCATGAATGGCCATACTCATCTACATTCTTCATCAACAAGCTTCATGTTTTCCACGCTCATTCGGTCATCAAGTGGATCTCGTTCATTGGTGTATACTCTTATTATCTTGTTAAATCAAAATGGCAACCGGATGCAATTTTGAGGGGAGAAAGTGAATATACTACATGATGATGGATGTTTGAATAATGGTTATCGACTTAATTTTTGATGATGATGAGTGTATATTCTTTTGATGAAGAGTGAATATACTAAGGATAAGCTGGATTCATTGTTTTGATTTTGATGACTCTCCTCCAACGCCTAATGCTTCACTTACTAAGGATAATTGGGAATCAATGTTTGGGATTCATTGTGATTCAAAGATATTTTTGATGAGTACTTTCAACCTCTGACGAATGTTGATCATCCAGTTTCTGAAGCTCATGCTCCGGTTTCTATTGACTCAACTGGTTCACCATCTAAGAAGTACTTCTTGGAATTCTCAAGAAGCCTTATCTCCTGTTATTTCACAAGGCGTTTATAATGACTATCATGATATTGTAAGTTGCACTATTGAATAATGATCCGCTCTTTGGTATTCTTTTGCCAAATCTTCACGGATTGTTGTTCATGGATAATGATCCGCTCTTTGGTATTCCGTTGCCAAATCTTTACGGATTATTGTTCCTCTCATTGTGCACGTTATAAATCAACCACATGAACATTAAGGAAAATGACTACCTCATTCGCTCGAAGACATTTGTGGTGAATCTTCGGATCGGTCTCTACATGTATACCTTTAGGAAGAATGCATTAATGTCGAGAAATCATTTGTTCCGGTTCATTCAATGGATCGACGTACATCCGGTTGTACGTTTATTCACGTGTTGGGCATTTGACACAAGTGATTACTTGAGTTAATCAATTATCACTTATTTGAGATTGAAGTTAAATTTCAAAGGCATGTTCTTATTTGATAACTTGCTCGGGTCTAAGAATTTTAAGTTGAAGACTTGGTTTATCTAGTTACCGGTGTCGGGATGGATGGTTGAAGATCGGTTAACTATCACTTTAAGGAGTTACGTAGTTTTACTCGATGACACACGTAAATGACGTTGTGGATAATCGCAAGAGGTGTTAAAGTCTCATACTTTGGTTAAGTATTGAGTACTTAGAGATTTGCTTGAAGCATAAATTCTCGACCTTTGTTCTTCCAACATTAGTGCAAGCTTAAGATACAAATGCAGGAATTCTACTTGGTTTCAAGTTTGGTATATCGGGTTTTCTTCATCGATGATCACTTTAAATTGTCTACGAATTGGTTGATAAAGATAGTCGAGAGAGTTTGATGTGATTGATTCTCACAAGATATATTTGTGCTAATTGTGTTCTTCTCTATTTCAAGTATATGAGTGTATTATGTTTTCTTGATTACGAGGTATAAAAAACTAGCAAGGGGAAGGAGACATATATCTAAAAGCACAACGAGTACACTTGATGAACTTAACACTTCTACGAGTGAAGTTATCCCGGAAAGACAATGGTCATGACCGTAGAGAAACTCGGTGTTTACTCGTAGCCTTTGGTGTATTATTCCAACCATTTGGGGAAGGATATATTATTCCAACTATTTGGGGAAGGATGTATTATTCCAACTATTTGGGGAAGTGGTCTCTGGAGACCTTTGGTATATGTTACTTGACGTTCGGTTGGAAGAAATGTGAGAAGAATATTTGGAGCATGAGATGATCGCCTATCAACATCTTATATACGGTTTATGATAAAGTGCTTCCGGTTATTGACTCATGTACACAAGGTAATGATGATTTCGATGATATCGCAACCATCAAAGGAGAGATATGTGTACATCAAGGATGCACAACATGTTCACTTGATCGAGCTAATTCAGTTATTTCAGAGTTGACATCCACAGAGATGATTAGCGACTCAACATGTTACATGGATGTCATCGTCTCTACTCTTGTTGGGTACATGTGTACATTATGTGCTGATTGGTTATATGTTAGATAACTGGAATGCACTTGGTAAAATGGAGATGTTGATATATTGTTCCCCTAAATAGACAACTGGTCAATCTCGAAGAGTAAGGTGTACATCGGGGATGCAATGAGTTCATGTGATCGGTCGTAATCGTTAATCCGGACTTGATAACCACCGAGGCGATCAATGTTTCAACTTGTTACTTGGTGTTCTCGTGTTCTTGGTCTTGAGCTTCAATCAATAAGACCGCTTTGTATTCAACTCTACTTCTTAGGAAATGGTCTTTATTCGATGTTTGTCGGTTTGGGGATGCTACCAAAGATTCAAATTGAGAAGGCTCATGTTCGACGATTTTATTAGAAGCCTCAAATGCTTTGGTGGCGAAAGTTTAAGAGATGTTGATTCCTTTCTTCTACAACGTCTTTGAGCGATATCTTTATCTCGGTACTCATTTCATCATTCTCTTAAACTAATTTATCTCTTGTATATATTTATTCGAAAAACAAAATACAAAATTATAAAACCTTCAAAATCAAATAGAAAAATATAAAACTTTCAAAATCCATAAAAAATTTGAAAAATTGAAAAATCTTCAAAAATATTGTCATTTTGTCATGTTTTTCTCGGTTCGATAATATCTACGGTCTTTGTCTTTGTCATTCAAAGAATGTCACGGGACCTTAGATGTTGTTCGAACTCTAAAAAAAAAAAAAAAAAAAAAAAAAAAATCAAAAATATTTTTGGGAGAAAGAGAAATGGTTTATTGTCATCTTGAGCAATAACCCGGTTTTAAAAGAAAGAACGAGCCATGTCTTATCATGTTTTCAAATTCCATGCTCGATTCTATAAACATTTATCTCTTGAAAACTAAATGCTTTGAAAAATAACTCGATCTCTATTTTTGATAATCATCGGGACTTATTTGTCAAAATCTCTATCTCTCAATCAACAACCTATGTCATTGATTGAGGGGAGAATGATTTCAATTAAATTAAAAAGTTATTTGGCATTAAATTGTTTTCAAAAGATATACATGCATGTTTTATCAATGGAGTTTAAAGTCTTAAAATCCGATCATTATCGATTAAAAGCTTTCATAATCAAGTCACATTTCTCCTTAAAGCTTTCAAAATCAATTTAAATCTATAAGAGATCACAAATCTCAAATGATTTGATAATTGTGATCGGGGAGAATGTTGGATTTAAAGCGATAATTGGTAAATGGTTTTATAAGGATGTACATCTTGTCCTTGCTACATGTGACAAAGCGATTTCAATTTTCAATGCACATGTTGAGCACCTATCTTTCGATTTAAGGAAATTTTCACATGCGATTTCATGTTGCACATGTTGGGAGCATCTATCTTAAACCTATGATTTGAAGCGTGATCATTTATCCCAATGTGCGGGTTCCTCTAGTATGTGCAAAACTCTTTTCAAACCTCGAGGCACATATTGAGGGGAGCAATTTTATGGAAACCTCATCCTTCCCGAAATGCAATTTCTACTTGATTTAATGTGGGAAGTGATGTTGATATCTTTAGAAAATGGTAATCAAAGAAGGTAATTCTTTCTCTTGCCTCCGTGTGCAAAACATTTTCAAATACTTGATGCACATGTTGGGGAGTTCTCGTTCTAAAATATCAAAAACAATTCAGTACAAAATGCTTTGATAATATATCACAAGTATCGAATTGATTTTCAAATGGTTTTCAATTGGATCCAATGGCGGATGAACAATACCAAATTGACCGACCAACTTTACTTTATGTACGGTGATATAAGGATGATAAGGTTAGGTATGTGTTCCCATGATCCGCCGAACCGGAGGGATCTACCGAGGACAATCCACTAGTTAGTGTAGAAGTCCTTAGGTATGATGATAAAAGGAGAAAAATGAGATATGGGAAGAGTGCGGACTAAGGCGAGCTAGTACTAGAATAAACCCAACAAGGTTCTAGCTATGAAGTCTCGGTAAGCTTGAAGGGTTGAAGAATTAAAAGAATTGAATGAGAAAGGGTGAAAACAAATAGCCCTCCATATTATTCAACCTTAGAGGCGAAACCGGGTTCAATTCATATGCTCTTGATGGTAACATCGGTATTGAAGACAAGGCGTCATGGACCCGGTGGACGCTGCACTTCAACTTTCCAAACCACTCAAGTTCCTCTTAAAGGGCTTGTTTCATTCTCACGGGAACCGACATTATCTATCGACTTTCTCTTAGAGATGGTTGATATTGAAGAAGGAGACCCTCTCCTAGTCTCCGTTATAGGATCCAAATATGCACAAATTGAGTCTAGAGCCACGAGATCATCAATAAATCTCATTAGGACACTTTCAATGAAGACTCTCTGTTTCACACAATGTGGAAAGAGATTATATCTTGAGTCCCACGCATTATCCTTGTGGTATTGCCGAACATCCGAGTGATGTGTTTACATATTCACAATGAAGATGGAAAGCCTTCGGAGCCAACATCAAACAAGCTCACGGTAGGTGGCATGTGAGATCTATTATATAGATCAACCATGTGACAACCGAGCAGAAACAATGGGGCGATTCAATCTCTTGAATCAATCACGGTTCGAGTTATGGATTGACGGATACCTTTGAAAAACCGGTCGTTGTGCTTAATAAACTCTTTTCTTTAGCACATCGATTGTGTACTCATTTTCAAACCAAAAGGTATTTTTATGATTGATAATTGATTTTCAATAAAACCTTCGTTGTATTGCAAAAACAATTTCTATTGAGCAATACACGATTGTTTTCAAATCTCTTTTCATCAATCGGTGGACTTAAAATTATTTGGTTCACTCACTCCGTGTTGTCTTCTTTGAGGCGTTCGGTTTGAGAACAGCTAGAACAGTGCGAAACCACATCAAGGAAATTCTTGAATTATACGATCACAGGCGGTACATGTCTTGATCAAGCGGGAACCGTGGGCGTGTACCTCAATTCAACGAAGTGATCAAAGACACTTTCGTGCGATTTATTGCTAGCTGTTGTATGCGAGTACGCCCGACGTTTGCGGTGATCGAGAATGAAGCGGTCAATCCATAGCCGCATGCTCACTTAATACATTCATCTCAAAAGAAATCATGATTAGTGCATCAATGACTCGATATTTTCACTCCATGCTTACGCTACTGCTGCGCCAATATCATGATTCAACAAATGCTTCCGCTACTCGATGAAAAGATATCATGATCCGAATGTGAGCATGTCGGTCCTAAAGTCACAACATCACATAATACCAACACCACAAAGGATGTCACGAGAGATTTTGATGGCGATGATCTCAAATGTTGGCTCAAAATTATTATCACGTGGATCGGTAAAGACCTCCACTTGAAGTAACCAAACATGCAATGTGAAGAATCAATGACTACGAGCTTAGGAGCAAAGGACTACATCAAGAATGAAAGATCAATCGTTAATGTTATATCTAGTTGTATTCAATGTAATTTTGGTACATGATTGAGGTGACCTCCTGGGGAGATTGTTAGGAATTAGAAATTCCGGTATTAAAGAGTCGGTCACCTCAAGTATATGTAATCGTTAGAAAGCTCGTAGTCGTAGTTCATTTAAGTTAAGTAGTATTTAGTTAAGTAACACCGTGGAGGACGGACGGGTCTTTACCAGCTGTATGCACGATCCACACCCGATGTGTGGCGATTTATGTAAGACTATAAATACTCTCTACCTTCCAAGGTAGAGAGTTGGAGCTCATAATAATATCTTTCACTTTCTCTCACTAAGTTCCCTAAACCTCTAACTTTCTCTCTAGAATTCCCTTATATCTTGTTATTATGGTTTGATATGAAAACTAATATCCTACACCTTTTGCATGTTTATGGTTCTAAAAATGATGGATATGTCTCTTGCACTCTTCTTGGACTCAAATGTTTTAAAATTTTATCATTTCAAAATTCGAGGGGGAGTATCGTTAAGTTTCTTTACCATAATAAGTTTTGTCTAACCAAAGTGGAAGTTAATGGGTCTTGGTTGAAAATGGTTGAGGTGGAGGGACTAATCTTGTCAATTTTGAAAAGTATTTTTTAACAAAACCACTCACCTAACTATTTCAAAACATTTACTTCTATCATTTAATTTTCCAACCACCAAGATCCACGCCTAGAAATCGTTCATCAAATCCGTGTTACCAAATCAAAAACTGTAAGTGTAAAAAGGTTTTGATTATGTTTGTAAACAAGGGTTTTAAATATCTTTCAAATCCAACGGTTAAAACCTTCAAAATCTTTGAATTTTTGGTTTACGCGTACGCTTATGAACAAGAACCTGTCAAAGTGCGTTTTTGATGATATGGGTTGTGTCTAAACCTTCTCTAATCTGTTTTAAACCCATTTCCATCATCATAATCAACCCAGAAATTTGTTTTAAACCATTTTCAATATTTTAGGGTTTATGTTCATAATCAGGGGTTTACGCATATGATTGTTTGACTATGATTAGATGATTAGGATAGCTTTGTGACATGCTTAATTTCATGAAATAGGTCTTTAAATCCATCCAGAAACAACAGAAAGTGCAAATCAATGTTTTAGGGTTTATAGGTCGTAGAACAATGAATCTTTTGATTCGTTGTGTATTTTGTGTTAAAACTTGTTGCAATATGTTCCATTGTCATCTGGGATAGTGCAGAAACTGATATTGATGATTTCCTATGGCTAGATTTGTTACGCGTAGATTCAAGTTAAGGGCTTTAGAAACTCTTACGCGTAGACTGTTCTTGGCCTTTGTGATTGAATTTCATGCATGTTTTGCGTTTCTGGAGGTGTTAGAATTGATTTGTAATCATGTTTTTATGTGTAAATGTTACAGGTTGATTACGCGTAAAGATCAGAATCAAGGTGTTCATGTGTTACGCATATGGAATACCTTATGCGTAAAGGTTACGCATAAGAGCAATCTTACGCGTAAAACTTAGGCATAAGGGTCTACAGTCGGACTACGCGTATCGTGGAAGGATATGCGTAAACTTGGATGTTTACGCCTAAGGGCTACTCTTACGAGTAAACCTTACACGTAACTCCGTTTGCCAAAGCTTACGCAAGCATATAAGCTACGGGTATGCCTTTACGCGTAAGAAATTCTTACGCCTAAGGGTTGCCCTTACGCTTAAGCTTACGCCTCGCCTAAGGTCCATTGTTTACGTATAAGCTCACATGCTTACGCCTAAGCCAACTTGTCACTTTATTTTGAATTGTTACGCGTAAAATACTTGTAATAAGTTACTCACAGGTCACTAAAACCAAAATGTCACTTGTAAGATATCAAATTTTAAAATATTGTGTGATTAAATGAAATTTGGACATTAAAATTCAAAATTAATATACTCACGTAACTTATCACCTCAACTTCAGACAATTGGACTTAATGTGACTTTGGACTCGTAACATTCATAAACATGATAACATCAATCAATAATTGGACAATAAAATCAAACTTAGACTAACATAATGTATTTCGATATGTTGGTTCTTTTGTCTCAATACCTTTCAGATCGCGAAATGGTCGTCAATATGGAAAATCTCAATGCCCCAAATGAACTCACGATGGAAGATATCTTCCCTGCGGGTTACAACAAAACAATTGGGAAGAACAATCTCAGAGTTGATTTTGAAAACTTCACCTGCTCAGAATCCTCGTGCAGAGTAGCTGTTGACATTCTCAAGGATCATCCATACCATCTCATGCTCTCTAACTCAGCATCAGTACCCGAAATCTACATACATCAATTTTGGCACACTATGGACAAGATCGATGGTCAAGATGCAGTAAACGTGACCATTGGCACCAAGGAAGTCACAGTTACAGTGGCGGATCTTCGTGTCATTCTTCTTCTACCAATCATTCAGTCTACCGAATATGATCCAACTCCTAGTGAAGAGGAAGTATTACAATTTATGGTTGACATTGGATATGACGAAGCTGCTGGCATCATCACCAAACATTCCAGTGTCGATCTCAAGAACATCACTCAGCCCTGGAGGACTCTCTACATCATGATCGCCAAGTCTGTCTCTGGGAGAGATAGTGGACATGAACACCCTAAGCTGATGCACCTTCAAACCTTTTGGGGAATGGTCAACAAGAAACATATTGACTATGCAAGCTTGATTTGGGAAGACATGATGCAACATTACCAGAAGCCTAGTTCCAAAATCCCTTTCATCAGATACACAAATTTGCTCATCCACAACCTCCTCGGGAAGCACCTGGACATCCCAATGAGAATCAATGACCCCAACACACACTCAATGCTATATGAGCCGACCTTGAACACTGTCAGATTCAAAGACTCCTCAACACGTAAACAAGTTGCAAAATTACTTGATTACTTAATTACTGATGAAATCAAGGTTCTTCCTTCGTACCTTAATTACAAGGAAGCTGTGTGTGCCAGTAAAGTTGGGTTTATGGATGAGAAGACAACTTCAGTGGCTACCACAAGGGCAAGAAGATCTGGAAGCACTGGCAGCACCACCAAGTATAAGAAAAGGCATCCAAGCTTTAAGAAAAGAGTCCCAGCTCAGATCGTTCGTCCTAAAGTTGAACTGGAACCAATTCTACATGAAGACGACTCTGAAAACTGAGTCAGATGAGGTGACTATCTATTCTGAAGAACAAAAAGATGATACCTCTACCCAGAAGTCAAAGGACAAACCTCTTAGTCCCTCATCTGACAAAGGAAAGAAGCCAGTGGATGAAGAAGAAGAAGATTGAGATGATGAGATTGATCCTAAGGATGATCTAAAACAATACCAGAAAACTCTGAATCAACTGAGGAAGGAGCAAGCTGCCAAAGATTTTGAAATTCAACAGATGAAAGGCCCTGGAGGTTCCATCGGTGGTGTTCCTATTACATCAGTTCTTGATGCGGTTAATCAACCCGATAAGGGAACTGGTGCCACTACCAAGGAATCTATGGAGCAAAAGCAGCAGGAGTATGAAGTAAGATTCGATTTTGAAGATGAAAAGTAAGAGACTGAGATAATTACTGATAAAGATGTGGAGGAAGCTGCAAAAGAAAGGGCTGCAGAAGAAGAACTAGCTAAGAAGGCCAAAGAGGAACGAATCAGAAAGGAAGCAGATGACTACATTCTGGATAATCCTGAACACAATCCTCAGCAATCTTCGAAGCAACCCCATGACCCCTCCACAATTGAATCCTCATCTCACTCATCACCACCACCATCCAAAGAAACAACAACAAAATCATCATCTAAATCAGTCAAGAAAAAGGCGGATACATGGGCATCTCAAACCAAATCCAAGATCCAGAAAGCCTTTCATCAAACCAGGAAACGTAAACAAAGTCTTACGGACCGAAAATTGAACATGCTAGCTGACAGGGTCAATGAACTTAGTCAAGAGATGAACACGTTCATGGAGGAGAGAGATCAGATAAAGTTATTCCTCAACAGAGATGTTAAAGGAGGAATGAATGAGCAGATTAGGAACTATACTCATCATTTCCTTCTCCAAACTGTCCCTGGAGTAACTAAAGAAATGTTCGCTAGACAACTGTACCCATATCTAAAGACATTGGTCAGGCAAACAATTACAACAACACTGGTGTTCATGCAGACCCGACCAGTTCCGCCTCCTAATGTCACTGAAGCTGATCTGATTTCACAGCTGATATTATAGATGTCTCCCCGATCTCCAACTTTCACATATGATGAATCAAAGCTTTTTGAGGCACTACTTGCATATCAACTGAAGACAACATGCAAGGAAGTAGTTGGTCAGGAAAAGCGACCAAGAGATGATGATGACACGGATAAAGACCCAAACGCAAAACATCCAAAGAAAACTGGCGAGTCATTATCAATGCCACCACCGCCGCCAAAGACCACCACCACATCAACTACTCACCCTTCTCAACAACCTCCATCATCTAAGAAACCTGAAGATTCTGACTCTCCACCACCACTGGAGAAAACCGGTGATCACTTTACCTATACCGGTGGTGAAGATGAAGAAAATCCTGAGCCCCAACAACAACCATGTCACACCCCAATTACATTTTGCGTGGAATGGAATTCACGGGATTATTGTCATAGCATCACAATCACAGTTATATTGAGCGACCTAAAGTGTCGTTTGGAAAAACACATCGTTTGATTTAATAAAATAATCGAGTTACAACATAGGTCCCAAAAGTTTACAAAGTTTTGGAAATATAAATATAATACAAGTCCAAATGATGGTTTTGAAAGAAAGTGCAATAATGTACAATGATGTAAGTCGACGCTTGCGACTCAAAGGGGTTCCTTAACCATGCCATGATGAGTATGTCTTAGTTACACGAAAATACATTGCTAAACGGTCAACAATAATGTTGGTGAGAAATCATAGGTTTATGTAAATGTTTTATACGACTACACAAGTATAGATCAGGCATGACAATTATGTCACGTAAAAATGTTACTGGTATGACAATCAAGTCACATAAAAATGTTACAATTGCTTTAAGCCCATGACACCGAAATGAGACTGTTCATAATGTAGGCCCCAAAAGAGTGTTTGCCAGACAACTCAATAATGTTATTAAATGAAATGCATCCGTATTACTAGTTGGGATTCACCAACCCGGATGGAGGCGTCACCCTCGATAGATCTATCCACTCACCCTCGCTTCTAAGATTAACGGTTCATGTTCAGGTAATGGGGACTTTCAATTTGGCAAATGCGGTAACTTAAGCAATGTAAATGAATTTAACATACTTGGTATCGTAATAAAAATGTTGTGCAATGTATTCTCCCCCGTAGGTTTGAAAATAATTAAAAGCATATACGACGGGGCTATGAAAACTCACTTGATAAACTGGTATGATGACAAGAGTGAGTACACTGAGGTATAGCGTGATACTTTAATCTGGACCTATTACGAATGATATGATATGTAATGAGTTATGATGTTATGATATGCATGCATTTCGTATGTTATTTATACCATTTGCGAGTTTTGAAAATAATACTTATCGTCGAAAAATACTCTTTTGACGTCTTGACCCTTCAAAATTACTTTACAAGTATTTACGTCAAAATGTCATCCTACAATGGTTTTGTAATGATTTATTGTGAAATTTTACTTTTCGTAAGTAAAATAAAGTCGTCGGAAATTTCTTGAAAGTGACAAAATAGCTTGAAAACTAGTCGTAAAATAGTGTCGTCGAGCGTTAGAGAACGAACTCGACGGTTTTGGAAAGTTTGTATCGAAATCTAGAAGTTTCAGTTCAGGAGTTTTCGTCATAAAGGTCTCGAACGTAAAGATAATAAGGGTTAAAGATGGTGATTTTGTCTAATTGTTGTGTAAAAAGTGAGTTTCGGCCAAGTTTAAGCATCCGTAAATAATTTATTAAAACTCCGCTATACAAACGGTTGGTCGTTTTGAAAAATATGCTTGGTGATCTTGATTTTACTAGAAGACATTTCGTTTCAAAAAGTTCTACATCATAGTTAAAAACAGCCGTCAACATGGTCATTTTAGTTACCGTAACACTTATCTCGTAAAAATAATATAGTTTTCTAAAAATAATAGTTACGGCAAGTTTATGAAAGCGTGCATATCTTAGTCGTTTCAAATCCGTTTTCTCGTATTATATGTCCTTAGCTTCGTATCAAAGTATACTAATATATTTTTGATAAGTCGAAATAATTTGTAAAGCTTAAGGCTCGTTTTTGACTCGTACAAGATAAAAATAGTATCTGAAATTTCGAAAATATATATTTAAATCGTCAAACTTTAAAAATTCATAACTTCTTCGTTATAACTCCGCTTTATTCCGTTCAAGCGCCACGGATTCGCTTTTAAAGTATATTTTCTAAATATCAAGGCCATAATTTCGTGCCTACTGTCGGATTTTCCAGAAAAATAAAACAAGGACAGAACACTTTTAATACTTGTCGAAAATAGTTTTTCTCGTACTAAACCTATTCCAATCCCTTCAAATCAACTCCAAAGCTAATCTAATCCTACCATACACCTTCTTAGGGTGTCATGGGTTCCTAGACATCATCAAGACCAACATGTACCAAGGGGATAATTATAGGATGACCTTATATATATATTTCTAAAAATCATGTAAAAATGGTATAAACAACACAAATCATGCATGCTTGCTCCAAAAATGAAGAGATACTTATGAAATGAAAAGGAGATATGAAAATATAAATGACATGCTTACAAGTATTATGATGAGGTGCAAAGAACCAAGGTTAGCCTAAACACTCTAGGTTTTATTTCAAAACCTTATAAAGAGTGTGATTCTAGATTGTAAAAACACTTGAGAAAAATTTTTGTGATGATCCCTTGAAAACCTCTATGATGGCCGGTTGGAGAGGAAGAAGAAAACCAAGAGGAACTTTTGCTAACTTTGTGAATTATTAGATGAGATGAATGAATAAGTAAATCAAGTAAGACTTTATGTATTGTGTAATAATATTTACAATCAAGAAACCATGCTCCAATTAATGCCACCCTCCCCCTTGGTCGGCCAAGGGGGGAGGAATTTGGAGATATATTTTTTTTTTATATATATATATATATATTGTGTAATTTGTTAAAAAAATGTATAAGTAAGGTGTAGTTAAATGTAACTTGTAAGGTAAATGGTAGATTTTAGGTAAAAGAGATTTTTAATAGATCAAAGTAGAATGTAATGGGATCATAAAATTTGTAAAAATACATTCCTTGTAAAAATTGAGTGATATAATAATTATCGTATAGTTTTTAAGAAAAATGTCGTAATAATATAACTTTAACGATTTATATACAAAATAAATTTAAAACACTCGGTAAACTAAAAATATAGTTTTTATAACTAAATGTAAGTATAAAAATATGTCGGGATCATTTTTGAAAGTAATGGATTAAATATTCAAAATAATAACTCACGCGATAACGTTTATTTAATATAAAATTTACGCGTTTAATGTGAAATGAAATGTCATGAATGAACTAATATGATGCAATTGATGCTAATGAAATGTAGACTAAACTTAGTCCATATGAAATGTTCGTGATGATATGATCATGAATTCGCCGCTAAACCATAAAGGTTACGCGAATTTGAAACACGCAAACCTAGTTTACGATAAATGTTGAAATTGTAAGGCATGAATTGTTTTGAGAAATGACCTGAAATTGCGAGTTGTCACATTCGCCCATCCAAAAAGGAATTCAGTCCCTGAATTCAGTTCGTGTTAGTCTATCGAATCTTTGAGTTTGTGATGAATATCGAGGAGAAAAGACATGGAGAAGTGTCGTTACGGTTGTCGGTGATCGAGAGCGTACAAAACATCGTAGTAAAAAAAAATATTGGATGAGTATCTCCGATGAGTAACACTTTGAATTTGGAATATGTGAAAATTTTGCTTGCACTAAGATTTATAAATAACTGCTCCCAACATAACGTGATCCCTCCAGAATTAGACATAGTTAGCTAGGCTATGTATAATTAAGGAACGATGACGTGACGTTCGGTTTAGTTGTTATAACTCTCAATGTTTACAAGGATTTATACCGTGTCGTTAAAATGATAGTTAAAGTAAAAGGAAGTAAGATTCTCGTAGGTAATAACAAATCGGAAAGAAAATAAAGTACGATAGATAAGAATATTTTACAACGAGTGGTTTATCAAAAGTAGTACATCTTAAGTTATAAAGATTCGAATACGATGAAAGACATAAACTTAGTACGACATAGTACATATAGAAAAACAAGACTGTTAGTTTCCGAACTTCTTCAGTCTTCCGCGTCATTGATACCTTGACGAGCTTCTCCTCCTCCTAACATGTATGCATTCCCATGAGCACCTTCAACTTGTTGACCTTGGTTTTGAGGACATTGATTCCTATAGTGTCCTTGCTCCCCACATCCGAAGCATGTGACTACGGCTTTACCTTTACAATCCCTTGCTAGATGTCCCGGTTTTCGGCATTCGCGGCACTTGGCAGGGCAAAGACCCGAGTGATGGAAATTACATCGATTACATAGTGGTTGAGTTCCAACATATCCTTTTCCTTTGCGGTCCTTAGCAAGGTGTCCCACTTTTGACAGATAAAGCATATACCACATGGACCATCATGATGTAGCGTGCATTGATGACATCGTGGTAAGTTTCGATATAAGTTATTTCCTTTGTTGGTGCAAAGAACATAAACCACAGCGGCTTCTTGTCTTCTATTCATTGTTGGTGATGGTTAGTGCTACGGCTTTGGTTGTTGTTGTTATAACCTCCTGGTCATTTCCCATTTCCTTTTGTTGTTGTTGGTTTGATTGTTGTCGTTGGTGCGGTTATTATTATTGTTGATGGTATGATTGTTGTTATTGTTGTGGTGGTTATTGTTGATAATGTTTTCCCTTTTCACAACTTGAGCCATGAGTATTTGAGTAATACTGGTAGATTCTTCAATTGTTTGTGGATCGAAAGAAGTTACATCTCCTTGGATATCTTGTGAAAGTCCTCCAATGAAATTTTTCAATAGTTTCTCATTGTCCGAAACCATAGCTGGACAAAGAACAGTCAACTCTTGAAACCTTTTGATGTAAGCAAGTCTAGCAGTTTGTTAGTGATTGCGGCCTCGTAATAGCGACTCACGTCGCTCGTTCTTTCCTTAGTGCCTCGGATATATAATCCTCTATGTACTTTTGGATAGCGGTGGTGTCATTTCTAGTGCTGACTTTCTTGACGCCATAACTCTTCAAAATAAAAGGAAAATGAGGCGTAGTCAAATCCTATGTTAAAATATGCGCTCTAAAGAGGTGATAAGAAATGATCGTTTGAGGTTATTTTTCAAAATGATCGACGGTTTCCGAAAAGATGGGTTATGAGGTGTTGTAAGTGCTTCAAATGTATGGTGGTTTAGTGACTTAATGTGTGAATAAAGTGTAACTCGACATGTTAGTGGTGAAACAAGGAGTGAGAGTGACTTCGTCCTACTTAAAGGTTTATCTCGGCATTCGACGTTATCGGTGATGAGTCGATTGATGTGAAAATTGTGATAGGGAATGACAAGGAATTCTCCACGTTAGAGTATGAAGAAAGAATAATGGAATGGGCATTTAAAGGCATCCATGTGACAATCGATATGAAATGAAAGTAAATAACTCAAAAAATGTACGTATAAATCGCATGCAAAGTGAACATGCACTTATGATGAAATGATGAGATGCTATGATAATGTAGTTATAGTCTAGGGTCAATGATGCAACCTAGTTCTCTATAATCGAAGCTCTAATGCCAATCATCACACCCCAAATTACATTTTGCGTGGAATGGAATTCACGGGATTGACCGTCATAGCATCACAATCACAGTTATATTGAACGACCTAAAGTGTCGTTTGGAAAAACACATCGTTTGATTTAATAAAATAATCAGAGTTACAACATAGGTCCCAAAAGTTTACAAAGTTTGCGGAAATATAAATATAATACAAGTCCAAACGATGGTTTTGAAAGAAAGTGCCATAATGTACAATGATGTAAGTCGACGCCGTGACTCAAAAGGGGTTCCTTAACCATGCCATGATGAGTATGTCTTAGTTACCTGAAAATACATTGCTAAAACGGTCAACAATAATGTTGGTGAGAAATCATAGGTTTATGTAAATGTTTTATACGACTACACAAGTATAGATCAGGCATGACAATTATGTCACGTAAAAATGTTACTGGTATGACAATCAAGTCACATAGAAATGTTACAATTGCTTTAAGCCCATGACACCGAAACGAGACTGTTCATAATGTAGGCCCCAAAAGAGTGTTTGCCAGACAACTCAATAATGTTATTAAATGAAATGCATCCGTATTACTAGTTGGGATTCACCAACCCGGATGGAGGCGTCACCCTCGATAGATCTATCCACTCACCCTCGCTTCTAAGATTAACGGTTCATGTTCGGGTAATGGGACTTTCAATTTGGCAAATCGGTAACTTAAGCAATGTAAATGAATTTAACATACTTGGTATCGTAATAAAATGTTGTGCAATGTATTCTCCCCGTAGGTTTGAAAATAATTAAAAGCATATACGACGGGGCTATGAAAACTCACTTGATAAACCGGTATGATGACAAGAGTGAGTACAACGAGGTATAGCGTGATACTTTAATCTGGACCTATTACGAATGATATGATATGTAATGAGTTATGATGTTATGATATGCATGCATTTCAGTATGTTATTTATACCATTTGCGAGTTTTGAAAATAATACTTATCGTCGAAAAATACTCTTTTGACGTCTTGACCCTTCAAAATTACTTTACAAGTATTTACGTCAAAATGTCATCCTACAATGGTTTTGTAATGATTTATTGTGAAATTTTACTTTTCGTAAGTAAAATAAAGTCGTCGGAAATTTCTTGAAAGTGACAAAATAGCTTGAAAAACTAGTCGTAAAATAGTGTACGTCGAACGTTGAAAACGAACTCGACGGTTTTGGAAAGTTTGTATCGAAATCTAGAAGTTTCATTCGGGAGTTTTCGTCATAAAGGTCTCGAACGTAAAGATAATAAGGGTTAAAGATGGTGATTTTGTCTAATTGTTGTGTAAAAGTGAGTTTCGCCAAGTTTAAGCATCCGTAAATAATTTATTAAAACTCCGCTATACAAGCGGTTGGTCGTTTTGAAAAATATGCTTGATGATCTTGATTTTACTAGAAGACATTTCGTTTCAAAAGTTCTACATCATAGTTAAAACAACCGTCAACATGGTCATTTTAGTTACCGTAACACTTTTCTCGTAAAAATAATATAGTTTTTCTAAAAATAATAGTTACGGTAAGTTTATGAAAACGTGCATATCTTAGTCGTTTCAAATCCGTTTTCACGTATTATATGTCCTTAGCTTCGTATCAAAGTATACTAATATATTTTTGATAAGTCGAAATAATTTGTAAAGCTTAAGGCTCGTTTTTGACTCGTACAAGATAAAAATAGTATCTGAAATTTCGAAAATATATATTTCGTCGTCAAACTTTAAAATTCATAACTTCTTCGTTATAACTCCGTTTTATTCCGTTCAAGCGCCACGGATTCGTTTTAAAGTATATTTTCTAAATATCAAGGCCATAATTTCGTGCCTACTGTCGGATTTTCCAGAAAAACAAAACAAGGACAGAACACTTTTAATACTTGTAGAAAATAGTTTTCTCGTACTAAACCTATTCCAATCCTTCAAATCAACTCCAAAGCTAATCTAATCCTACCATACACCTTCTTAGGGTGTCATGGGTTCCTAGACATCATCAAGACCAACATGTACCAAGGGGATAATTATAGGATGACCTTATATATATATTTCTAAAAATCATGTAAAAATGGTATAAACAACACAAATCATGCATGCTTGCTCCAAAAATGAAGAGATACTTATGAAATGAAAAGGAGATATGAAAAATATAAATGATATGCTTACAAGTATTATGATGAGGTGCAAAGAACCAAGGTTAGCCTAAACACTCTAGGTTTTTATTTCAAAACCTTATAAAGAGTGTGATTCTAGATTGTAAAAACACTTGAGAAAAATTTTTGTGATGATCCCTTGAAAACCTCTATGATGGCCGGTTGGAGAGGAAGAAGAAAACCAAGAGGAACTTTTGCTAACTTTGTGAATTATTAGATGAGATGAATGAATAAGTAAATCAAGTAAGACTTTATGTATTGTGTAATAATATTTACAATCAAGAAACCATGCTCCATTAATGCCACCTCCCCTTGGTCGGCTGTGGGGAGGAATTGGAGATTTTTTTTTTTTTTTTATATATATATATATTGTGTAATTTGTTAAAAAAATGTATAAGTAAGGTGTAGTTAAATGTAACTTGTAAGGTAAATGGTAGATTTTAGGTAAAAGAGATTTTTAATAGATCAAAGTAGAATGTAATGGGATCATAAAATTTGTAAAAATACATTCCTTGTAAAAATTGAGTGATATAATAATTATCGTATAGTTTTTAAGAAAAATGTCGTAATAATATAACTTTAACGATTTATATACAAAATAAATTTAAAACACTCGGTAAACTAAAAATATAGTTTTTATAACTAAATGTAAGTATAAAAATATGTCGGGATCATTTTTGAAAGTAATGGATTAAATATTCAAAATAATAACTCACGCGATAACGTTTATTTAATATAAAATTTACGCGTTTAATGTGAAATGAAATGTCATGAATGAACTAATATGATGCAATTGATGCTAATGAAATGTAGACTAAACTTAGTCCATATGAAATGTTCGTGATGATATGATCATGAATTCGCCGCTAAACCATAAAGGTTACGCGAATTTGAAACACGCAAACCTAGTTTACGATAAATGTTGAAATTGTAAGGCATGAATTGTTTTGAGAAATGACCTGAAATTGCGAGTTGTCACAAACCATCACCTCAACAACAACCTGAATCATCCTCCAAACCGAAGAAGACAAGTTCAGTCGTCTCCTGGTTAGAAAAAGATGACACAGAGGAGTATGACTGGTTCAGTAAGTTGGTTGATGCGACACCTAGATTACCGGAAGGTCAAGAACCGGTAGATGGTCGTACTATGGAGCAAGTAAATATTATCCATGAGCAAGTAAATATTATCCAAGATCAGTTCAAAGTCAAAAAGATGACGAAAGGGGAATTACGCAGGATCAAGAATGACACGTTCCAATTGTTGAATGACAGATCCAGCAGCGCAATTGAAGTCGAATATCATCTAGACAACATTGCACGTGCCATGTCTAACAACATTGATTGGCTAAATCCCGGGTCGAACATCAATGTGTCAAGAAAGGATAACACTCCATACTACACCGATTGGACAATACAACTACCAACCATTGGCCGACCAGAGCAACCTAAGATTCCATACCGCTTCTTCTTTAACAACGACCTCGAGTTTCTACAACACGGCAACAACGTCAGCAAGAAGTATGCTACATCACTCACCTTCAATATACCAGCTGCAGTCTTCTCTACAAACATAGCCATTGAAGAAGATGCCACCAAACTGTTCGTTGACAACGTGGTGGACTATGATCTTGATGCGAAGTATAGGATTCATCATTGGCCACCAAGGAGAAGATTGTATTACAGAAGCTGCCAAGTTCAAAGGTTGAACAAGGAGGTTTATAGTGATAAGAAGATCGTTGCTATCATGAAGGTTACATTGGCGACTAAGTGGGTTATTCATTCTTGAAGGAAATCAAGGTCAAGCGACAGGATGAACAAGAATATGACTTCACTGAGGCTGATTTCTCGAGATTGTCGCTCAACGACATCGAAGATATGTATCTTGCTAAGGTACAAGGACGGATGAGACAATTTTCTACAGATGTTCAGCTTCAGTATATCACAGCCCTACTTATCTTCATTCGAAGCAAGGTGATTCAAGAACGTGTTGAACATCTCCAACTTGCGGTCGAATCATACCAAAAGCAGATCAACCTTACACAACCGCTGTTACGCTTTCCCAACATCAACCAACTATCTCAGTACACCATCTTGAAGAAACCAAAGTTTGGGGTCGTCTACTGTAGTAAACTTCATCATACCTGCTTCATGGCATACGATGAAATCCACAAATTTTGCGATCATACGCTGAAAATGGTTCGTGATGGGTTAGCATACCGGTTAAAGGATATTCAGGAAGGTATTGGGTCGAAGAAGAGGTGGAAATCAGAAGAAAGAAAGGAAGCTCGCAGGATAATCAAAAAGCTAGATGAAAGGATGTTTCATAGGGATCAGATGAGGAGATTGGAAAGTTATGTGGGAGGAAGACATAGTTTCTCTATTGCAACGTATCAACGTGAAGAGAGAATCCCGGGTCTAATTGTCTAATTTTTGGGTACACCTTTAAACTCTTGATTGTTATTTTGATGATTGATTTATTTATTCATTATGGCTTGTGCACACATAACAGTGTACAACCCGTACTTGTAATGAAAGGACCCTGTGGTACGCATCAGTGCCACAATCCTTATAAAAGGAGCGAAAGCTTCTTACTTTTGAGTAAAATTTATCAAACTTTCAAAAATTTCAAAATTTTGCTCAAAAGAACAAGTACTTCCTCTCGTGTTTTCAAAACCTCAAAAGTTAATATTACTTGTTGAGGGAGTATTTGCAAAAATATCTTTGTTCACAAAATGTTCTTTGTGGAAATCTTCCCACAAAACTAGAAATGGTCATATTCGATATCAACTTTCATCAAAAATAACATTTATATGCCATTTTGGGGGAATTGTGTGATAGAAATATGTTGGATTGTGATTGAATCTTTGTGTGCTAAGGCTTAAACCATGAATTGACGAGCTCTGAACCGTCATAAATCGAAAAGATTTGTCTTTCAAGACTTATCCGAGTAGATAGTACCTATTCGAGAAACTCTTGATAGACATGAACCTTGACGGGTTTGACAACCTCTTCGAGGTTTGTCCACATCCTCAAGGTAGTTATTAGAGCCAGTTGTCACCTAAAAGCTGACAATGTATCTCTTTAACTATGCAACATAACTGTGTCTCACGGGGAATTGTCTATCTTGAGTCGATAAATTCAAAAGTGCGTGCTCTACCCTCACTGTGCAGATTTCTGTCAAAACACTTAAACACATGTGGAGGGGGAGTATTTATGAAAATGCAAAACTCTCGAAGTGTTACAATATGTCTTTCATTCATAAACACTTTGAGAGATTTTCAAGAAAATGGTTTTATGGCAACATAGGATAGTCATGGAGTTATAAGGTGACTAAGTTTAGGAATAAACGTCCTATGATCCGCCAGAGCCGGAGGGATCTACCCAAGGACACCACCAATAGTTAGTACTTAGAAGTCCTTAGGTATGATTGATAAAAAGAAGAAAATGAGAATCGGAGAAAGAAGGAGTTGAAGAATTAAAAGAAAAGTAAAGAAAATGGTGAAAAGAAATAGCCCTCCAAATTATTCAACTTAGCGGACACGGGTTCAATTCATATACTCTTGGTCGTCACTAGATGACACCGGTATTGAAGATTAAAGTCGTCATGGACCCGGTGACGCACCGCACTAAACCTTCTTAACCACTCAAGTTTCTCTCAAAAGAAGCTTGTTTCATTCTCACAGGGAACCTACGTAAACTATCGACTCTCTTAGAGATTGTTGATATTGAAGGAGACCCTCTCCTAGTCTCCGCCGGGAAAACCAAAGTGCACTTATTGAGTCTAGAGCCACGAGATTCATCAAAACATCTCTTAGGAACACTTGAACTTTCATCACTTGTCGTTCAATATTAAGGACGCAAGTGATACATTCTAGAGTCCTTCGCAGATCTTAGCAATCTGCCAAGAACATTTATGAGGGGATTCACATTTGTGATCCTCAGTGATTGAATGGAAACTCCTGCCAAGGCCATCATCAAACATGCCTGACAGCAGGTCACTCCAGTAAATCCTTGTGGGTTACGCTTAGTGTTGTCTCAAATGGTCTACAATCGTGAGGTGATGCTTCGGTGTACCTCGTGACTCACCGAGCAGTAGATGTACTTCACATCGTGTTATCCTACTTGAGGACTCTGCTCAGAGCGACCTTTGCTAGAATTTAGAAGTGTTTTCACACTATGTCATAACACCCTCAAGTTCGAACTTGTAAGTCTTGGAAATCCCGCTAAGGAGATTCCTTTTAAGAATCGAGTCACGAAGATATGGGTCATTACTTGAACTTGTTCAATATAATGCCAATGTCCCTCCACGGATTCGGACGGTGATTCGCCCGACCAAGGTGAATGGAATCAAGACATTCATCAATAAAACAATCGTAGTGGTCAATTCTTTAAGAAAAGACCACAGTGATCGATTGGTGTTTTTCACTAACCCATTTTTATGTTTTATCTGATGGATGCTCCTGGGAGGAAAGATCGTGCTGACTCTCATCATGCTCATACCAACAACAACACAAATGAAGTTCTCTCAAAGTCTAAATGATTCTTTATTAAAAGCTAAAGAATCTACAAAGTTTAAAGACTAGAGAACTAAATCACATCTGAAATCCAAAGTTAAAGGGCGTGTGAGCATATTGGAGAAAGACGTGGAGACACCTGAGCAACGAAGCTGATTAGATGCAAACAACAATATACAATCACCACATCCACAACAGAACAAAGAACAAAGTAATCAAAGACGTCAAAGCTGAAAATTTCAAAAGAAACAAGATCCCTTCTATGGGGAGATTGTTGGAACATAAAGCATTTCTACTCACAAGAAAGAAGAATGCTAGAAGACGTCAAGCAACCGCTATTAAATCATCACCAACAACTTATTCAAGATTGCTGGATTCATCACTAACACTTAGGGGGAGATTGTTGGAATCACTCCTAACTTGTATTTCAAGTGTTAGTCATTAATATGTAATAGGTTGCTTAATTAGGCTTTTATGTTAGTAATTAAGGCTAGGCTCATGTAGAAAGCCCATGAGCCTATGCAAAAGCCCAATAAGGAAAGGACGGGACTAGATCTGTTGCCCTAGCTCCCTTCCCCTATAAATACATTGTATCCTCTCATTTGAGAGGTTGGTTGTTCACATAATTCATTTCCTACGCATAACTTTTCCTTATATCATTCGTGTGTGTGTTTGTGTGTTCATCCGATCCTTCTTCACCTCATTTCTATCATCTACATACTTGTGTTAACTTATGGTGACCTAACAGTAGATAAAATATTGGGGTTTAAGAAGAACGGCGATACTATATTTGAAACTCCAAAGGAGGACATAATATCCTCAACACTTGAAGTTTACTACCCCCGCTCTCAACAAATTCAGAATTTTGGGATTTCTTGAGTAAGGTGCTCTTTCTTCATGGGCTCTTACAAGGAATAGCTAATTCTCCTTGATCACTTGGATTTACATATAAATTGTGACGGTAATTAATAAAAAAGATGACAGAGATCACATTCTAAGGTGTGGGTTAACAAAGTGATTTAACGGTGTTAAGTCATGTAGATGCAGGATTATCAAGTTTAATGGGTTTTTTAGAATGGCCATTTAGATGTTCATTATTTATTGAAATCTCGTTTGCATTCTTTGCTTCGTTACATTCTCATTTCATGCTTGGCAGTTACTCTGGATAAATCTGTAAATACAAACACAAATTTATAATTTTTTGGAAGACCACTACGGAGTCTGCAATGCAATCATGCTCTTATTGCACCTGCATTGGACTTCTTACCAGTAGGTTACAACACAAAGTAGTGATAGTAGGTTCAAGAGCTTCTTTGATTTATCTTAACCTAATCGTTGATGGGTGGAATAGAGATGAATGAAAGATGATCCTTCTAGGTCCACCCAATACACTATCAAAGGAGGTTTGGTTGGTCTTCACTCAAGGAATGTGTTTCCAAACAGCTGAAGCCATTCATAGAGATGGAAATGTAAGCTGTTTTGGAAGAGCTCTTGAGTGGAAGGGTATGGGTTCCTAGTGAAGCCAGCCACTTTTCCTGTCTCTACTACTGTGGTTGTTGGTTGAGTGGTTCAGATGGGGAAGTGTGCTCGAAATGTAGCTAGATGGTAAGTGCATAAAAGATGAATTTGGTTAGTATGGCAATGGCAAAGTCTATTCAGATGAAGTGTTGCTCTCAGCCAAATGGTTGGCTTAGTATGTCTGCTGAAGTATAATGCTAGATTCTGTAGTGTTTTGAATGAGTTCAGATAATTGTGAAGTATAAGATTTGGGTCTGTCCAAATCTTCTCATGTTATTCTTATGATGTACATTTTTTAGAATGATATATATAATTCACCTTTGCACTAAGAAAAAAAAGTCTCGTAGAAACATAAATGATGGTAACCGAAGTTCAATAATTTTGGTTCAGCATAAGTTTCCCCCCTCCCTTAACGATCCAAGAATAGTTGGTAACTTTCAAGGCTTATTATGGTTATTATCTAACATTTAATTCTCATATAAATTTCTGTGTTCGTAAACCTTTCAATAACATAATCAGTTTTTTGTTTTGCCAGATGTTTTACCTGGTGTATATGAAAATGTCATTGGGTTATGGGGTTTATCCTAACAGTAGCGACCCTAAAGATTGTTTAGATTGCATATTTTTTAAGGTATAAGTTGCATCCTATGTCAAGTTGATGTTTGTAAGTTCACGGGGTTGGACTTTTAAGAACTCCAAAGTCCAAACAGCAAGCTACCTTGTAAATTGGTTTACATGGACTTAAGTAGCTGTAGTTGCCAGGTTCCATAGTGCACATGAACAAACCAGGGGATGGTGCTTGGTATGAGCAGCACAAGTCTCCCCAGCATTTAATTTTCATAGTAAAACTACCGATATGTCAATGTGCATTTGGCCTGGTAACATCCTACAGTAACGAATGCCACAGGGTTCAATAGCATCCGTAGCTCGGAGAAAACCAGTGCAAAAGATTGGATACTAAACAACCGTCGTGTACCTGACAGGCTGACACAATTGTTTTTTTTTTTTTTTTTGCAAGACTATAAACCTGATCCTTTGACTCGTAGAGTTGATTGATACTTTTGTTTCTTGCAGTTATGCTCTTAAGTGGAGCGTACCCTAGTTACTGTGTCCAATGTGACTGTTTGTGCTATCCTTTTAATTGTGGCCCTTTTCAGACATAAATCGGTTATGGACATGTAAGGGTGTCCGTAGGTTCAGGTTTCGGGTTTATCGGGTTATTCTGGTTCAGAATTTTTGAAGACAAAATCGAATTGAATACAAACTGGACCAAACCGAACACAGAACCAAATCCGAATTTAATATGATTCACATTTTGAACCAGACGACCCATATCATTCCATTTTTCTATTTCCTTTTTTTCTTTCTCATAAAACAAAAAACCGAATATGATGCTCGCTGGCCAGAGATTCTCAACCAGAGGAAGATAGAAAATGATCCATAGGTTTATACTAGTGTTCGTGCTATGATTTTTAATGTGACGAAATACATCACTTAGTATGCTAAAGAGATATTAAAGGTTTCTAAGATGTAGAAGAAGATATAAAACTAGTGACATTTATCACTAGTGAAGAAAGTAATTTATAAATAACATACCACTGGTTTGAGAAGCTCTTCGATTAACTCAAGTGCTTTGCCTCAGCCTTAAATCCACAATGCTTGGTGGTAATCAGCCTCGATAAAGATGTGAAGTTGCTCATTAAATGTTCATAACCTGGTCTTCCTACTTAGCTTATCTTCCTTTAATTGTAATCCAAAAGTAGATTCGAAAACCGCCATCATATCAAAACAAAAACATTCTCATTGATTCCAACTCACTGCCAAAGTATCCGATTTTGGATTTTCAAGGCTTGCGCCAATTTTGTACTTTGACTTTTGAAGTCAACGAACCTTTATAACTTCAAAATTGATGATGATTTCTCAAGAAATTTAACACCAATCTATATTTACCAGAACACTTAATAATATCTGGAAAATGTAAAGTCTGGAAAGTAGTCACTTGACCTCAGAAAGTCAAATGTTTACCAATAAACATACTGTGAACCTCTTCACTAAAAAGTTATTTTGTTGCACATTTTTTTTATCCATGTCCTGATTGTTATTTGTTCATTTGCAGAACGATTCTGACTATTATATCAAAAGACAGAAACTGTGAGAGCTAGCCATGCTAAACTCAAATTTCAGTGAAGAGAGTCCCGATCCAAGTGGTAGTGTGTCACCAGTTAACACAAGGGGCATAAAAAGAAAAACCATTGTATGCACTTATATTACTGAATGTTCAGTAAGGAATGATTTATTTTTCTTGCTTTTGGGTGAAGCATTTGTAACATAAGATTCATCAAATTTATTCATGTGATATTGCTGTACATTATGAGTTGATGCATTTTGGGCTACATATCAATAAATTTAATTGAATATATATTAACAAATTTTGCAGTTCCTGTTTTTCGGTTCCAAAACCTAAACCATACCGAATTCAAATCAGGTTTTCAGTTCTGTTTGGTTCACTTTGAATTCAGTTTGATTTTGCCTTTGAAATTCTCAACCCAAAGAACCTGGACCGAATAACATGAGAAACCCAAAACCCGAACCGACGAGCATCCTTACTGGTCTATACCCGATTTCTGTCTCAGAAGGGCCGCAATTGAAAGGATACCACAAAGAATCACACTCCCTGCTATTTATAGTAACTCGCGTACTCAAGTTGGTAGTCAGATAGTCAAGTTGGTGTCGTGTATTTGACGTACGTTTACCTTCCAATCTTTTGCACTGGTTTTCAGCCTGCTATGGATACTAGTGAACTCTGTGGCATTCGTTAGTGACAATTGTTAATTTACGAGTCAATTGATCAAGGTTTTCAGCCTGCTCATTGACATGTGCTGCTCATGCCAAACACCGTCTCCTGGTGTGTTCATGTGCACTCTGGAAACCGGAAACTATAGCTACTTAACTCAAAAACATCTTCCTGACAAAGGATGCAACGGGGTCGCTAAAGATAAACTCCATAACCTAAAACCATTTTCATATAAACCAGGTAAAACATCTAGCACAACAAAGAACTGATTGTAATTGAAAGGTTTCCAGAATCACAGAAATTTCTATGAGAATCAAATGTTGGATACTAACCGCCGCAAATGCTTAATAAGCTTTGAAAGTTACCAAGTATTTGGATCATTAAGTAGTTCAACGGACATGGGAAGGTGATTCAGTGAACTTAAACAGCTTTTCGAAAGGCTGCCTTGATGTTGTTATCCAAACAACATTTTGGATCTTATGGAGATATAGGAATAGAGTTTGCTTTGATGCTAAACCCCCGCGGAAGGACACTCTAGGTGAAGAGATCAAAGTGCTTTCCCATTCTTGGATCCTCCATAGGCATAAAAAATTAAATCCTACTTGGTTTGAGTGGATTTGCAATCCTAACCATGCTTGTACAAACTAATTGTAATCTTTCTTGTAGTATTATTTAGTTTCTAGTTTCTTACTAGAACGTCATGTCGTTATATATAAATTGCCGTTCAAAAAAAAGTAAGGGAAAACTTGTGTTGAGGGTATATCTAAAATAGTTTTACTTTAGTTACAAACAAATATGTTTTCCAAAAGACTATAGGGCATACAACAAGTAGGTTGAGAAGAATCAAATACTTTGTGTTGTTACCTACTGGTAATAAGTCTAATGCAGGAACAGCAAGAGCTTGATTGCATTTCACTTTGCAGCCTCAACTGATGCAAGCTTTGTTGGCTGCGGCTCTGTTTCTACTTTCTCTTATGTTATTTTACACTTTGGATGGTATAATTGGGAGAATCTGTATTTTATCTGGCAACATGCTAGACTTTCCGGTTTAATATATTGAAACTTTTCACCCTTAACAATAATTCTTCTATAGTTAAAGTACATGAATATCTTTTCTTGTTCATACATAAGCATTTACACGTTCAAAATGTTGCATATTGAATGACTGATAATCTCATGTTTGTATTTACAGATTATTCAAAATAGACCCCAAGCAAAACAAGCAGGAGAATGTAACGAAGCAAAAGACGCTAACAAGATTTCAACATGTAATGAACATCTAAAAGTTCCATGTTCTCAATAAGCCATTAACGACAAGGAGCAGAAAACTAAAATAGATGAAAGTGATTTTTTCACACCTTAAGAAACCTATCACTTTGTAAAATCAAATGAAGCAGCCATATGATTTGTGGTAGATTCACCATCGTCAGTAAAAGTCTTCTACCAAGCACCCCAATAAATAAACCTATCTATAACAGCCTTTATACGTTAACTAAGGTTGTTATAGATAGGTTTATCTATTTGGGTGCTCAGGTTGTTATAGATTCACCATCAAATTAATGACTTGACATCATAAACATTTTTTGACGGTACCAGGTTACCAGCACGAAAGACTGCAAGAGAGGCTGAAAGAGTTGTTTGAAATGAAAATGACCTAATAGAAAAATGACCTAATAGGTTTGAGACTTTGACTAGTGGGGAATGTTTGACGGTTTGACTTTGACCAACTAATCTAGTTTTCACTTTCTACAAAACTTATTTGCCATTGTATTGAGTTTATTAGACGAGTGCCCGTGTATAGCAACGAGATTTTATAACGACAGATCGTTTAGTGATAAAAAAGATTTATGGGTTATAAACGAAAAATAATAAAAGTTTGAAGATTTGGGGATTAAACATAATGTTTTGAAAATCGGTTCGACCCGGGTGGTTCAACTGGTTGAACCGTTCCGAGTGATCAACCCGACGCGTTGGGTCGAGCACAAGTCAAATTAAACCGGGTTTGAAGCGTCCCGGGTCAACCCGGTTTTCGATGTGTATTAATAGTTTCACTTTTTGTTTTTTCATTTATATTTAGTATACGCGGGTACCCTGTGACGATTAACCGGAGAAATAGATCTCTATGTGGCCTGATTTACCAGTTTGTATCGGTTTCAACGGATCCTCTCTGGTTCGTTTTCATATTGCTTTTATTGGTTATTTAAACCGATGGCGAAACCGGTTCCCGGTTGAACTCGTTGGTCCGGTCCGGTTTTCAAAACTATAAGTACCATCAATTTGTTAGCTTGTATGAAACTTTGTGTGTTTTATTAATTTATATAATGTGTATAATTATTTTATATTCGGATTATGTTGTAGCTTGTTTAAATTGTATATTATGACATTTTATTATACTTTTAGTAAGGGGTGTTTTAGTTGTTTGTATTTAATTTGGTAGATATGTTTTTAGTTGGTTGTACAATATGAATACATCATTGAGTGTTTTAAATAATTGAGTGTTTTAATAAGATTATTAATTAAACTATACATTTCTCACACCTTTGTCTAATTTTCAACATTCAACAATTCAATAATTCCACTTTGACCATACACTCTTTATATGTAGTATAGATAAATACCGGATGGGTATCCGTTCATGACGACAACAATTTTTATTAATTGTATTATAGAACTATATGTGTAAGATGTAATATGATAACTATTAATGGTAGTTATTGACGCAAACAGCGATGACTTGTTTATAAAAGTGTTTGATAAAGTAGTTGCAGTCAAAAGTTTATAAAATATAAAATGACATAAGAGGACATATGCTTAATTAGAAACATTTAAAACGAAATGACTTAATACACGAGTATTAAATTATCGACAAATTAAAGCAACACAATATAAATGTATAATTGCTAACACAAAGCAACACAAACATCAAACATTGTATATAACAAATATTTGTGATTTCTTTAAAAGAAAATATACCGATGAAAACGTCTCTGAATTGCGAACAAAATGAATATTGATGTCTCTCTTGTGATTGTACCCTGACACCCAACCTGTTGGTCGACACCGTGTACAAAAATCATTTGCCTGTGAGTGTACCCTGAGATCTTTCATACTCTTATGATTTCTCTGATCCTGAACTTGCCAGATTTGTACAGCTGGCTTGATTGCTCGTAGCTCGTCTCGAAATCATATAACCTTTCTTGAAAGGGTGGTGTCGTGGTCATTCGCTGCATGCACCTCCCTTTATGGTCCTCTTGCAAAGCTTCTAAAAGATTGATGAGCTTCGTTCAATAACCTACTCATTTTGAGTGAGGTCTTCCACCTGGACCGGTCCTAGGTGATTGTGAGTTATTTCAAACAAAGGAGTTTGGGGGGGGAGGAAATGAATAAAAGTACGTGGAAAGTTTGTGACTATTTCGTATCATGTCCCCATGGATGGCGAAATGTTTACGTAATGGTGTAAACAGTGACTATGGGTTGTTTGGGATGGTTTGTTGTTCGGTTTCCCGTTTAGAACAATAAGGACCCCGAGGTATGATCAAGAATCAAAAGTTGGGATAACACTTAAACAAATGAAATGTGTGCATTCATTGTGTGTGAATAAATGTGAAATATCACTTTGTAAAAGTCTTAGGTAATCAAATCAAATGAAGCAACCATACAATCTGTGGTAGATTCACCATCGGCAGTAAAAGTCTTCTCCCTAGCACCCCAATAAATAAACCTATCTATAATAGCCTTAATACGTTAACTCGGGTTGTTATAGATAGGTTTATCTCTTGGGGTGTTCAGGTTGTTACCAGCAAGAAAGACTGCAAGAGAGGCTGAAATGAAAAATGACCAAATAATAGAAATTTGAGATTTGTCCGTATTACTTTGACTAGTGATGGGTGTCCTTGGATTCCTTAATCTTTTTCTTTTAAATAACCAATTCAACCAATCTAGTGTACAATATACAATTGCTTATATATAAGTTTTAAACGTTTAAACATCACTTTAAGAGCTATAGTTTTAACAAAACTTTTATACATAAGTAGGAGCAATTACGTGTTCTTCACTTTTATTTATATATGTTTTCATTTTCTATGGACTTGTGAGATATAAATCCGCTTGACCTGTTTAATTGACCAGTTCAGTATAAACCTTAATCAAAGGTAAAAATCCATTTATAAGTGAATAGGTCATATATTTGCACATATAATTGTCTAAGATCAGAGTTCATTATGTGTTTATAGAATGTTTGCACATAAAATTGTCATATATTTCAAATAATGGAACAACGGCTATAAAGATTATGACACATTTGGTTCAAGAAAAGCGAGTATGTTGGTGGCTATGGCTATTCCTCAAACTAGCATTTCAATATTGTTGATCAATGTGTGTTGAATTATGCTAAAGTGCAACTTCCTGTAAAGCTATCTAGATGTTATTCATTGATTTGACATTTGTAATTTATGCAGATGCCTAATATTATCTTTATTACAATTTACCAACTATCGTACTCTTTCCAAACGTTCATGATAAAACTTTAGACATAATTAAGTATTATGGATTTATTGTTAACTTTAATTATAGAAGTTTAACTTCAATTATATGAATGATACAATGAAGTTACAAAGAAACAAAAAAGCTCATGAACTCTTTGTTAGACTGTGTGTTTACATTGAAATTGCTTTCCCTTTTAACTTTATTAATCACCAATATTTATAAAGTACAATAAAACCTAATATACCATAAGCCCACAGATCGGGCTTGGGCTTATATCGGCTAATACTCCCCGTAATCCAAGCGGGGAAATCACGAAAGCTCGGTGGAGATACTTGAAACAGTAAAGCTATAACTATTTTTGCGTTGACGAAGACATCCACACCAAGCGAAAGCAAAGCAAACAAAGAAAGCGGCACTTGTCGAAGAACATGTATATTCAACAATGATGTGCATTAGGACATCAAAAGGTTGCACATTGATTCTTGAAGAAGTAACCCTATGTGTCTTACTGAATGAAGTAAGACCATCGAGCATTAGTCGACTTTTTTAAGGGTTTTGGAGGATGAAGGTGTAAGATATTGGATTTCACGAACACACTAAACCATGATCAAAGTATGCGTTTAAGTATGTTAGAGAGAAGGTTCTAGTGAGAGAGTGGAAGAGAGTTGGGAACTATAGTGAGAGAAAGGAAAATATTATTATGAGCTCCAACCCTCTACCTTGGGAGGTAGAGGGTATTTATAGTTTTACAATAAAACGCCACACAACGGGCTGTGGATCAGGCATACCGTGGGTAAAGACCCGTCCGTCCTCCACGATGTTACTTAACTAAATACTACTTAACTAAAAATAACTATGACTACGAGCTTTCTAACGATTACATATACTTGAGGTGACCGACTCTTTAATACCAGGAATTTCTAATTCCTAACAATCTCCCACTAAGGGAGGTCACCTAAAACATATACTAAAATTACATTGAATACAAACAGATATGACACTATCAATTGTTCTTGCATTCTTGATGTAGTACTTTGCTCCGAAGCTCGTAGTCATTGATTCTTTTCATTGCATGTTTGGTTACTCTAGGAGGAGGTCTATTACAGATCCACGTGATAATAAATTTGAGCCAGCCTTTGAGATCATCAGCTAAAAAAAAATCTCTGAGACATTCATTGTGGTGTTGGTTCTATGTGATGTTGTGACATTCGGACCGACATGCTCACATTCGGATCATGATATCTTCTCATCGAGTAGCGAAGCTTTAGTTGATTCATGATATTGGCGCAGCAGTAGCGTAAGCATGGAGTGAAAATATCGAGTCATTGATGCACTAATCATGATTTCTTTTGAGATGAATGTGTTAAGTGAGCATGCGGCTATGGATTGATCGCATCATTCGATCACCGCAAACGCCGGGTGTACCGCATACAAAAGTTAGCATAAATCGCACGAAAGTGTCTTTGATCACTTTCGTTGAATCGAGGTACACGGCCCACGGTTCCTCGCTGATCAAGACAAGTACCGCCTGTGATCGGTAGGATTCCTAAGAATCTCCTTGATGTGGTTTCGCACGGTTCTAGCTATTCTCGCTTCTAACGCCTCAAAGAAGACAACACAGAGTGAGTGAACCAAATGAATAGAGATTCACCGATTGATGAAAAGAGATTTGAAAACAATCGTGTATTGCTCAATAGAAATTGTTTTTGCAATACAACGAAGGTTTTAGTGAAAATCAAGTATCAATCATAAACACCTTTTGATTTGAAATCTTTGTACGCAGCCTAAGTGCTAAATAAAAGAGTTTTAAGCACAAAGACCGGTTTTCAAAGGTATCCACAATCCATAACTGAACCGTGATTGATTCAAGACTTGAATCGCCCATTGTTTCGTCGGTTGTCACATGGTTGATCTAATGAATAGATCTCACATGCCACCTACCAGAGCTTGTTTGATGTTGGCTCCAAAAGGTTTTCCATCTTCATTGTGAATATGTATGCATATCACTCGATGTTCCGCAATACCACAAGGATAATGCGAGGACTCAAGATATAATCTCTCTTTCACATTGTGTGAAATGAGAGTCTTCATTGAAAGTGTCCTAATGAGATTTATTGATGATCTCGTGGCTCTAGACTCAATTTTGTGCATATTTGGATCCCGTGTCGAGACTAGGGAGTAGGTCTCCTTTTTTCAATATCAACAATCTCAAGAGAAAGTCGATAGATGATGTCGGTTCCTCGTGAGAATGAAACAAGTCCTTTTAAGAGGAACTTGAGTGGTTTGAAAGTTGAAGTGCAGTGCCATCGGGTCCATGACGTCTTGTCTTCAATACAGATGTTACCATCCGTAGCATATGAATTGAACCGGTTTCGCCCTAAGGTTGAATAAATGGAGGGCAATTTGTTTTACCCTTTTCACATTCAATTCTTTTAATTCTTCAACCCCTTCAAGCTTACCGAGACTTCATAGCTAGAACCTTGTTGGGTTTGTTCCAATACTAGCTCGGCCTCATCTGCACTCTTCCCATATCTCATTTTCTCCTTTATCATCATACCTAAGAACTCTACACTAACTAGTGGATAGTCCCCGGTAGATCCCTCCGGTTCGCGGATCATGGGAACACATACCTAACCTTATCATCCTTATATCACCGCATATAAAGTAAAGTTGGTCGGTCTATTTGGTATTGTTCATCCGCCATTGGAACCAATTGAAAACCATTTGAAAATCAATCCAGATACTTGTGATATATTATCAAACATTTTGTACCGAATTGTTTTGATATTTTTAGAATAAGTGCTCCCCTCAACATGTGCATGAATTGTTTGAAATCGTTTTTCACACGGAGACAAGAGGAAGAAATTACTTCTTTGATTACCATTTTCAAAAAAAATATCAACATCACTTCCTTGATCAAATCAAGTAGATATAGCATTTCCGGGAAGGATGAGGTTTCCATAAATTTGTTCCCCCTCAATACGTGCCTCGAGGTTTGGAAGGAGATTTGCACATACTGGAGGGAACCTACACATTGAGATAAATGATCACGTTTCAAGTCATAGGTGTAAGATAGATGCTCCTCCTCAACATGTGAATGGAAAATTTGAAATCGTTTGTCACATGCGGGGAGGATAACATGTACATCCTTGTAAAACCATTTACCGAATCCTCGCTTTAAGTCCAATTTAAATCACTAATTCTCCCCGATCACAATTATCAAATCATTTGAGATTTGTGATCTCTTATAGATTTAAATTGATTTTGAAAGCTTTTAAGGAGAATTGTGACTTGATTATGAAAGCGTTTTAATCGATAAGGATCGGATTTTAAGACTTTAAACTCCATTGATAAAACATGCATGAATATCTTTGAAAACAATTTAATGCCAAATAACTTTTAATTTAATTGAAATCATTCTCCCTCAATCAATGACATAGGTTGTTGATTGAGAGATTGATATTTTGACAAATAAGACCAGATGATTATCAAAGATAGAGTTCGAGTTATTTTTCAAAACAATTTGTTTTCGAGATAACATGTTAATAGAATCGTAGCATGAAATTTGGTTGATAAAAGGCTTTTGATGAATGTTCAAACAAATTCTCAAATCTTGATAAACCATTGTTTCACTTTCTCCCAAAAATATTTTTGATTTTTGATTTTTTTTTTTTTTTTAAGAATTGAACAACATCTAAAGTCCCGTGTCATTCTTTGAATGACAGCACAAAGACCGTAGATATTATCGAACCGAGAAAAACATAACAAATTGACAATATATTTTTTTTTAATATTTAACGTATTTTTCAGATTTTTATGGATTTTGAAGGTTTTATATTTTTCTGCTTGATTTTTGAGGTTTTATAATTTTGTATTTTGTTTTTCGAATAGATATATACAAGAGATAGATGAAGATAGACCTTTACTCCTCGCCTTCCTCCTCAAGACGCTTGAGAGTTTTCGTTAAAGGCTTTTCAAGCCTAGTCGGAAGTATGAACTCAAACGCTCTCTTGGAAGAGCTTGGTGAAGATGTCCGCTAACCGATATTCGCACCTCACAAAATAGAGTTCCACCACACCTTTTTCCACTTGTTCCCTCGATGAAATGATGTCGAATGTCGATATGCTTTGCTCTTGAGTGTTGAACGTTGTTGCATGAGAGAGCAATAGCACTTTTATTGTCACAAAGACAGAGGATTTTGTTGAATTCAAAGCCATAGTCGATAATTGAGATCTCATCCATAAGATTTGAGCACAACAAGATGACATGGCTATGTATTCAGCCTCAGAGAGGAAATAGAAGTACTCATTTGCTTTTTGAAGACCACCACAAGCTTATCACCCAAAACCGAGCACCTCCGGATGTACTTCGACGAGTATCTTGACACCGCATGATCAAGATCAATAGGTCGTTAGTGACATACCGGTGTCCTTCAGTACCAAAGACCCATGTTGATGGTTCCTTGAGATACCGAAGACCCGCTTAATCGCTTCAAGGTGCTTTTTAGTAGGCTTAGCTCGGTATCTAGCACACATGCAAACAAATGAACAAGATGTCCGGTCTACTAGCAAGTGAGGTACATCGTGGATCCAATCATACTACGATATTTCGTTTGATCAATCATGATCCCTAAGTGGTCCTCATCTAGTTTGGTTCGATCAATCATGGGAGTGTCAACAGGTCACTTGAATCAAATCCAAATTTCTTTAAGATCTCGGTTGCATATTTAGATTGATTTATGAAAATACCTCCGGACTTTGTGAAATTTGTAATCCCAAGAAAATGACATTTGTCCCATCATTGACATTTGAAATTTTGAACTCATTTCATTTGAAAACGGTCACACTCATTGGGGTCACGAGGCAAAGATGATATCATCAACATAAATTTGAACATGAATTAAATGTTTTCCGACTTCCGGTGAACAATGTTGGATCAATCGCTCCTTTACAACTGTAGATAGAAGAAACTTTGACAAAGGTATCATACCATGCCTCGAGCTTGCTTTAAACCGTAAAGAGCCTTCTTCAAACGATAAACGTGAGTAGGATGCTCTTGATTTACAAATCCTTGGTGGCGACGACGACTTCTTTAAGATCTCCGCTCGTAAATGCCGTCTTCACATCCATCCGATAGACCACCATGTTCTTACTAGCAAGATTAGCCAAAAAATTCGATTGCCTCGATTCGAGCAATCGGAGCAAAAGATTCTTCAAAGTCGATACCTCCTCTTGACGGTATCCTTTAGCAACTAATCGAGCCTTGTTCTTCAATACATCACCATGCTCATCTAGTTTCACTTTGAAGATCCATTTTAGAGCAATAATCATGGCACGCTCGAGCGGTACTAACTCCCATACATCAAGTCGATCAAACTCATGAATTTCATCTTGCATAGCATTGAACCATTGCCTTCGCTCATGGCGCTTTAACATCCTTTGGTTCGATCTTTGAGAGTACGGAGTTGAAGAAACACCATAAGGCATCGGTTGCAAGTTGTTTCGTGTTGACACAGACGAGAGGATTTCAATGATGTTGTCTAATGGATGATCGTGAGTCCATTTTCCGAGGTGTTCATGTGGTAGTTGTTGAGGGACCGAAGTAGCAGAGTCGATGTCTCCTCAAGAAGATGGTTCGATGATGATTCAGAGCAAATATGTTTTCAAATGGAGAATCTTCGGGAGTAGCAAAGGGATTAACTTCATCATTGATGCCGTAAATGCTCCATGATGTACATTTGAAGAATGATAATTTGTTGATGAGATCAAGGATCAAGAACAGCGCTTCTTGACTTAAAGATATTGAGACCGAGGATTGACTTCATTCTCGTGAATATGAGCAGCCTCATTGTAGAAATTGACACCTCATTAGTACTTGGCTCATAAAGTTCATCAAACATAGGATCAAACAATTTCTTTAAATCATCTTCGATGGAGGTACATATGGTGTTTCTTGAGAAGAGTTTGGAACAAGGGATGAACCAATGGGATTGTTTTGAGCGGGTCCCGAATCGAATTGTCCAGAGCCATTTGACCGTCACCATCAAACGTAACGTGAATTGTTTCCATGATATTTTGGGTTCTTTTGTTGTAGATTCGGTATCCCTTTTGTTTGGTGCATACCCTACAAAACTCCAATGTCGCCTTTAGCTATAAGTTTGCCTAAGTCTTGACCTCATTAGTTGGATAACACAATGCACCAAACACACGAAGGAAAGAGATTAGGTTTTCATGTGGACAAGTTCATATGGAGTTTTTCCATGAACAAGTGTGAATCGTGGAACGATTTTGTGTGTAGCATGCAGTGGCAATAGCTTCACCAGAGAAACATTGGAACCTTTGAGTAAATCAACATTGTTCTAGCGGCTTCTACAAGAGTTCGATTTCGCCTTTCAACTACACCGCTCGCTGAGGAGTTCGTGGAACACTTCTTTGATGGTCGATTCCAACGCTTTCATAAAATTCACTAAGTTGTTTGTTGACAAACTCGGCCCATTGTCTGCTCGATAATTCGACGGTTTTGTTAAGTCGAACTCTGCAGCTATTTGATGAGTTTGATGATGATATCGAGTTTCATCCTTTGTCCTTAAGAATGACCCGTGTGAATCTAGAGTAATCATCAACCACAACTAACACATATTTCTTCCCAAAGATGTTTTGCACCTCATTGGTCCACATAAATCCATATGAATCATATGAAGAACTTCGTGATGAGTTAGTAGGTTTGGGTTTATGGGCATACTTCTTGCTTTTTCCCAATTGACATGTCGAACAAAGATGATCCTTTTCGTACTTGAGTCTAGGTAACCTACAACTAAGTCCTTTCGGTGAGATCATTGATGGTGCCAAGTTCGTGTGATTGAGACGACGATGCCATAACCATGACTTTGTTTTTGAGGCCTTTGACAACAAGCAAATAGGAGAAGACTTCATCATATCATCGATAGAGATGGTGTAAAGATTTGAACCACGAGTTCCTCGTAACAATTCCTTACCATCAAGTTCTCTAACAAAGAAAGTATGTTTTCAAGGCTACTTCTAGATCGTAATCACATAATTGACCAACGACAATGATTATGACCAAGACCTTCCACATAGTATACTCTAGAGATGACACTATCACCTACAACATAATCACCATAACCCATAATTGCATCAAGTGATCATTACCGAATCTAACTGTCTCGATGAATTTGCTCACGAAGTTCATGAGCCGTGACCGTCGCCATCATATGCTTGGAACAACCCGAGTCCGTGTACCACGAATGATTTGAACGATCCGCAGCTGAACACGCACAAGAATGGATAATCGATAATTGGGATCCCCATGCAAGAATGGGTTCCATTTGGTTAGTAACATCGGTTGGAACACCCACATCGTAAATAGAAGCATTCATATCGTAAAATAGGGTAGTGGAATCATTGTGAATAGACGCAGACTAGTGTCTTTATTAGCCCTGCTCACAAGTGTGCTCACTTCTTAAGGAATAGATCTACCAAGAGGCATCCATTTTCTAGTGGGCATTGTCCGATTAGTCTTACGCACCAATGTGTATCCAATAATAGCCTATCTTACTAAATGTTCTTCTGTGGGTTTCCACCGTTTTCTAACTTTTTTCGCTTTTTGCCTTTTTGCCTTCTTAGCATGATTTTTAGCATTAACAATATTGATTGGACAATTAACATCATTAGGCAAAACATTAACACCACATTCATGATTAGAAATGTAATTCAAGCGAGACATTAATACAAGGTTTGCAAATAGTATCGTAATTTGAATTAATTACAAGACGCCTATGGCTAATACTAGAATCAACACGATTCGCTTTATTTGGCTCAAACTTAAAGTTCCTAGGTAGGTCTTCTACTTTCTTCCAATGCACATTCTTAGCTTGCAGGTCGTGTCCTTTCTTGTATTGTCTTGAGACTTTGACCGCTTGCTTTAATGTCACCGACACTCTGTAGAGGAATGAGAACATTAGTTGGTTTGGCTACTATTTGCTTCAATTGCTTAGATGTCGCCGATCCGAGCTACATGCAGCACAATAAGATTAACTTTTTAACACTTGAATAGCTGGGATTTGAACACCTAGAGTGCACACTCGAGTTCACATCCTTAGCACTAACAGATTTGAAATCGAACTACTTGAAGGCACATTAGGGTTCACATTCATAACATTTGGCATTGAGTGACTTGCATGCTTGGCACTAGGCATAGAACACGGTATCAGGGATTGACTTGCTCACCTAAGGTTTTAGGGCATATTGTAGTTAGGCATTCTAGAAGTTCTTGAGATCGTTTGGCATATAAGCATGCATGGCCAATTGCATTATCATCCGGTTTCTCTAACTTATCCTCTTCTACAATCTCACGGAGACATTCTAGGTTGTCCTTAAGGTATGAGAAATATGTTTGAATAGCAAGTTTGTTATTCCTAAGATGAGGAGGAACATATTTCATGCATAAAGCATATTTATTACGACATGTACCTTTGATACACCATTCTCCCCATTGGTCATTGGCATCTTCCCTTTTACCTGAATCTTTAGATTCTCAATTTCTTTTTGTAACGAGGCTACTGATTCGTTATTTTTGTTACGAGTGACCTTTATAGATTCAAATAATTCATTGAAATGACGTTTAACCTTTTCATTTTCTTCAAGGAAAGCCTCATTTTCCTTTTGTAAAGCATTTACTAAGTTTTGAAGATGAAAGTTTTGAGAACTCTGAGAATCTAAAGGAGGAGGCATTTGGGGACCAGTCACATTGTTCGTTTGACCCTTTAATTGAGAGATTTGGGCTTTAAACCTTCTCGATCGTGTTGCAATGAGCTTGAATCTGCTCATCACATTTATTAATTTGAAAACTGCATCAAACTTGGAGCATCCGAGGATGTCTTGATATTTGAAGTTTTGACATTTTTTTAAGATGTTGATATTTTAGTTGTAAATTAAAATGCTCAACTTCTAGTTTAGAAAATGTTTAACCAAATTGTCATGATCATCCAGCTCAATTTTCTCATTTAGTTCGTAATAAGATTTTTCAAGCTCAATGACACGATCATGGGAGACTTTCAAAGCAACAGACAATTCATGGAATCGAGAAGTAGTAATAGAACAGTTAGTGGCAGTAGAACACATCTTGAGCAATACATTCGTAAATCAGTTCTCATTTAGTGTATGCAAGTTCTTCCTCTCAATCTCATTATATTTTAGTGCTCGCTCATAGTCACTAACCTCAACTATCATTGCATCAAATTCCTTTTCCATTCCCTTAATATCAAGATTCATCCCCTTTTAAGACTCTCAAAGTGATCTTTTAGAAGTTTAAAGAAAGGCATGACCTCGCTTAAATAGCATTCTTTCATTTGCTCAAACCCCTTTCTCCTTGATTATACCAATGGGTGTGATCCTTTTCTTGCAAGTTTTCTCAAAATCAACAAATAGTTGAAAGATAACATATTGGCTAATTAAGGTCTTGCTTTTAGTGGCAATTCTTCTAGGAATAAGATGCATTGGTGTATTAGGAGGATACACACGCTTCTAGGCATTTTCCAAAGGGAGGGTTTGTTTCAACAATATTTTCAAATTTTCTCGCTTATCTAGATCTACTTTCCAAAAACTTGTTCGGGAGTCAACAATGTCCGAGGCTTAAACTTGTTCAAGGAAATCCAGTTTTCCTTCTTGTAATCATGGGGTGAGATCTTTATTTTCTTCTCTTTACATTTAGGATCATCTAATTTCTTGTTCATCTTTTCCTAGTGACTTCATCCGATTTCGATCTTCCTCAAGTGCACTCAACGCAACTAGGTTTCTGTCTAGGTTTAAGGATTTCATTGCCATCATAAAGAACCTTATGAAAATTTCTAGCCTTTTAATAACCTCTGGATTTGGTTCCTCGCAGGGAATGTTATGCTTATCGCTTAAGACTCTATGCTTAGTGATCATGTGAGCAATCGAATGGTGTTCCTTGTATGTACAACTTGTTTTCAAGTTTGTTTTTCAACGTTTTGATTAGAAAATCTTTCAAGAGTTTTGATTCCTTTGTATTAAATTCTTGCTTAAGCATTTTCACATTTTCTTGAAGTTCTTGTTTTTGCTTAGCCGCTTTAGAAAGCTTTTCTTGCAAGGAATTTAACTCTTGTTTTAATACTTCTTCTCGAAAATTACTTTTCTAATGATTGTACGCACTTGGTCATCCATTTCCGCTCACGAGTGGTCAACTCAAATTTTGCACGTTGTTCATAAATAGCAACACGCTCTTTATAGGCATTTAGTTCGATATTACGTAATCATCGGGGCACATGCAAGTGTATTCATCAAAGAGATAGTCATTGTTGATCGCAGAAGATGCATCACTTGGTACAACTTCACTTTCACTTTGTTCCACATATTGATCATATGGGACAACATTGATATTACCCATATTTTCAATATTTGATACAATAGTTTCGATTATTTGTACTTTGTCACGCATCTTTTGCACATCGGCATCATCGTATAGTTTTAATACCCGAGATGAGTTTGTCTTTGGATGGGCCAACTTGTGGTGAAGATGAGACCTTGGGAGAAACCATTGGAGAAATGCTAGCCATAAAAATTGTGTGCAAGAGGTCCATCATCCACATCGAGTCGATGCATCACAATCACGACTTGAAAGGCATTCGATGATTGTGACCTATCTCCCGAATAGGTCGCTCATCCACATCTCGCATCATAGGTCTTGGCATTGCCCTCAACAAGAAACAACAATTCCTCTTCATCCAAAGCAACACCATTATCCCGAGCTTGTACAAGCAAGATCTTATCTCTGGTAATCGGATTCTCGTGGACGTTTTGGAGATGTGCGCCTTGCAATGTGTCCTCACCCCCACGCTATAACATTTGATCGGCTTAGCTTGACCTTGATTACCATTCCTTCCTCGATTCGATTACCAACATAACCTCTACCACTCCACCTCTTCCCCGATCATATTGTCTTTCCGAAATGGTTGCACCACGATCCTCCCATCTTTAACAATAGCTTGATTGTGTGGGTTAGATGTCGCTCGAGGTTGTTGTTGGTTTGTGGGAGAGAATTCATGTTTTGACTAATCAAGAGCTAGTTGATTAATGATGTTACCCACGTGTGCATCAAGATCGCCTTGTTTGAACATGGGATCAAGAATGAGTTTGTGATTACCATTACCCATGGGTATGACTTGTGAGGCTTTGGTTGTGATTCGATGTTTGAGTAGAAGGCGTTGAGTCATTAGATGAGCTAGTATCTCCTCGGTTGGTTTTGAACCGATTAAGAATCATCTTTTCAAACATGGCATGTCTCTCATTCAAGAAGGAAGGCATAGAGTTGCTCATAATTCGTATTCTCCAATCATTTAGTGAGCTTCACGTATAACAAACTTGTGCCATTCGGGATTCATGTTGTTCACAAATTTTGAGTTCATTGAATGTTAGGCATAGTCATTCTAATGTTCCTCATATCATTCACCGCCTTATGAAATCTCACATAGTACTCATAGACACTCTCATCTAGTTTCATCTTGAAGTGTTCAAATTGGCCATAGAGTTGTGATTCTCTATCTTCCATAGTTAATTCGTAAACGGGAGAAGCATCTTGACATTATCCCATACCGCCTTTGCATCGGTGTTGTGATTGATCGACTTGTAGATGTCTTTAGGAAGACCTTGAAGAACAATGTTAAGCCCGATATCAAGATCGAATCTCTTTTCTCCTTATCATCAAGCTCATCATACATTTTTGGTCCGTCCATTCCATAAATCGTAGTTCCATCTTCAGAAGATCAAGTACATCTCTAGTCGTCTCAACCCGATACGGTCCTTCATCAATGGATTTGAGAATGTTGACTCCATTTTCCTTTCCAAGACAAGACAATCTAATTCGTTGAGCCCAAGAGTCGTAGTCGGTTCATCAAGCATGGGAGGACGAGTATCCGAACCACCGCTTGAACATCCTCGGCAACAATGGAGATGATAGTTGAACGTTTGTAGACATGTTTCAAGTTCTACGGATTTTACTATTCTTTGATTAAACCGGAAATTGATTCTTTCACGGATTTTACTAAACCAAAAGAACAAGTAGTAAAAATGTAACACGAAGAAGAAAAAGATCAAAATGAACAAGTCGCTAAACACACAACTCGCATAAGCAACAACTCGCTCAATAGCCAAGTCGCATTAGCATCAACTCGCAACACACTCAACTCGCTTAAGTAATCAAGTCGCTAAATAGCCAACTCGCTTTAGTCTTAACTCGCAATACAATCAACTCGCTTGAACACTAAGTTGCTTAAGTTAACTCGCTAACGTTACAACTCGCTAAGTAACAAGTCGCTTTAGATCTCAAGTCGCTTAAAGAAACAACTCGCTTAGAACCCAAGTCGCATAAGGATCAACTCGCTAAACAAGTAAGTCGCATGTACCAACTCGCATAAAATAACTAAGCAACTCGCTTTGAAGAAAAACAAGTCCGAGACTCAACTCGCTTCGTCCTTCTTTCAAAAATAACCACTTTATCAATCCAAAACAACCAAACCACAATGATTTAAGCCTTCCAATTCAAAACATAAACACATATGATGATCCTGAACACAAGAGTACAAGCAAAATTCAAACTTTAACACTAGAATTTGTTCAAATGAATCAGCCTCTCCTAAACCCTTAATACACCAAAAACCTTATGAAATCCACCAAAACAAAGAGCATGAAAGATGAGTGATCAAACCATGGATCTTGATACCAATTGTAAGATATTGGATTTCACGAACACACTAAACCATGATCAAAGTATGCGTTTAAGTATGTTAGAGAGAAGGTTCTAGTGAGAGAGTGGAAGAGAGTTGGGAACTATAGTGAGAGAAAGGAAAATATTATTATGAGCTCCAACTCTCTACCTTGGGAGGTAGAGGTATTTATAGTTTTACAATAAAACGCCACACAACGGGTCGTGGATCGTGCATACCGTGGGTAAAGACCCGTCTGTCCTCCACGGTGTTACTTAACTAAATACTACTTAACTAAAATAACTATGACTATGAGCTTTTAACGATTACATATACTGAGGTGACCTAATGTTTATCTAGAATATTCTTTATTAGATTACTTGTCGTACAAGGATACAATTTGTAAACCGACTAGGGTTATCCTTGAGCCTATAAAAGGACCCCTAGATTGGCATTAGATATACGCGACATTATTAGAGTTTTAGAGAAGTTCGATATTATTAGAGTTGTTAAAGAGTCTGCATAATAAGCAGAGTTAGAGTTATTAATAAAATCGTTCAAAGTTAAAGTTATATTCTTCTTAGCTTTGTTGAGTAAATTCCGATACTTAATAAAGTTTGCTCGTTGTTTCATTGTTAATAACTTAGGATTTATCCGAGGTTATTAAACCTTAACAAGCTATTTAAGTTAGTTTGGTTAGAGTACATCGATCCAACAAGTGGTATCGAGCTTGTGTGGAAACTCGACTAAGAAGAAACCCTAAAACCCTACTACAACAAAACCTAAAGATGTCGATCGAAGTCGCTCCACCACCATCAATCACCTCACTCGTAATTCCAATCATCAAGAAGGAGAATACGACCTATGGTGTATGAAGATGAGGCAAGACATTGCCATTACGCACCATGCACTATGGAATGTAATTGTCAATGGTAATGAAGTAGTTCCAACCCGTGGAGATTCCTCGCCAACCTAAAGCACCTAAGGATGTTTTACCAAGAACTACCATAAGGAATCAAGAGAAGGCTCTTAACATACTCTTATCTCGCTATACCGATGGACATCTATCAAGTTTCATGATGCTAAAGATGCAAAGCAACTGGGTGGCTCTCAAGACAAGATTTGGAGGAATGAAGCTTCTAAGAAGATGCACATAAATCTGTTGAAGCAACAGTTTGAAACTTTCATCGTTGGTGAAAGAGAGGTCTTGATGTCGCATATGATAGATTTCAAAATCTCCTCAACATGTTGGAGTTATACAAGGCGTAAGTATCTATTGAAGATGCCAATCAAGTTCTTAAGGAGTTTGCCATCCACATGGCATGTGATTGCTACTATGATCGAGGACAACTGGTTTGGATGTCATGGACTTTGATGATCTCTACAACCATATGAAGGTGTATGAGCATGAGATGAATGGCCAAACAAGTTCTAAGTCTCACAAGATTGCTTTTGTCATCTCGAAAAGAGGGCGTGACTTCCACCAAAAGTACCGCTTCTCCAACTCAAAGTATTGTGGCTCAGCACTGCTTCCTATACTACTCCCACCTATGCTCAACAAGCCCCACCAACTACTACCATGCACTCAGATGAAGTTGTATGCTCTTCTTTGCACAACAAGCTTCTTTACTTGTCACTTATGAAGAAGATCTCTCACAGATTGAAGAGGATGCTTTAGAAGAAATTGATATCAGGTGGCAAGTAGCAATGATCACTGCAAGGATCAAGAAGTATATGAAGAAAACAAGAAAGAACATTGACTTCAAACCAAAACAGGAATCACTTTTGACAAATCCAAAATTGAATGCTTCAATTGTCAAAAGACTGGACACTTTGCAAGGGAGTGCAGGTTTGCTAAGTATCAAGCAAACAGATGACCGAGAAACCAAAGTCGGAGCTCAAAGAAATTCCTATTATCAAACAAAAGCCTTGGTTGCTCAAGAAAGTTTATCGAGGTTGACCGAGGCCGAGTTTGATGATGAACCAAGAACCTATTGTATGGTAGCATTGGAAGAAGCAGTTGAAGATTCAAGAGAAGAATTGACCGGAGCACGCTTTGATGAGGAATCGATCATGCCGCTTTGGAATCCGGAGATGGTTTTGGAGGATTTGATTGGAGCATGGAGAGTGAAGATGATCCTGTTCTACTTGCAATGGTGGCTACTTCACCAAGTTCACCCCTATCTCGAGGTATGCTCAAATTGTCATGATTTTTATCAAAATTACTTGGCGTTATGTGATTGAAAGAGATAATTGTGTTAGGGCTAGGTCTGAGGTAGCTGGTTATCAAATAACCTTAGAATCAATGGAAGCCAAAATCTTAACACATGAAAATAATGAAATGGCTTGGGCTGAAAAGTATGAACAACAGGATTACCAGTTAAAACTAAGTGAATGGAAACTAAATTGTAAGATTTCTGAAATTGAGAAACTAACTAAGGAGAGAGATGATTTGTTAGCAAAGTTTGATGCCTGGAAAGAATCTGGTCTGTCACATGTTACTTATGTTCAAAAACAGAGAAGAGCTTACATTAGAACTGGCTTAGGTTTTGGTATGGACTTTGATAACATAGAAGAAAACACATCTAGTGATCAGGATGACCTAGACTTAGAGGATATAACCACTAGTGATGATGAACTCATTAATTATGTAGACACATCTAGTAATGAGGATTCAGTTAGTGAAACACCTCCTGAGTTTAAGAAAGACAATGGTTATCATTCGCTTCCCCATCCCATCGGAATTCATCAACCCCTAGGCCCGATGTTTCTCGTTTTGGTGTAGACAGCCTAGAGTTTAGGAAAAGCTTATTGGTCAATCTAGGTCCGAAACCCCAAAAGAAACTGTTGAAAACAATGTTCAAAGTCAAGCAAGACCTTCAACTCAAAGTATTGCTCCACAAGGAGACCTTCAGAAAATCTTTTCAAAACAAGATCGCTAAACCTTTTGGGATAACTTTGGTCAAAACAAGTTTAATCATTCACCTAGAAGGCACAATAGTTTTGGTCATAGACATAGAAGAAGTCACTTTGGAAGTATGGGTCAAAATTGTGTTTTGTGTGTTATAGTCCTACTCATTTAATCAAAGATTGTGAACATCACTCGTAATACCTTAGAAAATTTCCAAAGAACAGTCTCGCCAACCGTAAACCTAGAGAGAACAAACCACCGAATAATTCAAATAGGGTCAATCACATCAATTTCTCACCGGACCATAGGTACCCTCACCGAGAAGACCTTTTTCTAAACCACCAAGACCTTCACAAGCAAGACCTTCCCAAAGTATCGCTCAATTAAAACAAGGTATCGCTAACATCGCTTGGAACAGAACCCTAGGAGATCTCATTATTATCAACCTAGAAGGTACTACAATTCACATAGGGTATCTAGATCACAGAACCAAGTGTTAAAACCGAATGGGTTAAGAGAGAAAGTCTACCGAGGACAAACAATACTTTCAACAAAAAGTGAATCGATGTTTTTGTGATACAAGAAAAGAGAATGAATTTGCAAAAGAGAGTTTTGTTGAAAATCCGTAAAGTTTTGAAAATCCACATGCTAAAAATCAAAAGATAATTTTGGATCATGTTTTAAAAATAGTGGAATTACATACTCAAAGAATTTGAGTTTGTAACTCCACAAAGGGAACACAAGTCAAGAATGGCTTGGGTTCCTAAAAGAAACTAACTCTAAATCTTTGTGCAGGGCAACCCGTAAGAGGAGCTTAAAGATCATTTGATTGTAGATAGTGGTTGCTCCGAAGTATGACAGAGACAAGGAGATTCGTCTCGATTTTAGATCTATTAGTGGAGGAAGAGTTGCATTTGGGAATGATCCCAATGGAGGAAGAATTTCGAAAAGGAACCATCAAAGCAAGGCGAATAGATTTTGAGAATGTTAGATATGTGAAGGAGCTCAAGTTCAACTTATTGTCGGCCTCTCAAATCTGTGATAAAAGCATCCTGTGTTATTCACGACACGTAATGTCTCATCTTGTCCCTCAATTCAAGCTGTTGATGATAACTTGGTAGTCCTTAGAGTACCAAGAACCAATGATGTGTATAGTCTAGATATGAAGAGTCTTCACTCTTATGGGAGAGCCACATGTTTGGTGGCAAAAGCAACATCCAAGAAGCACATCGCTGGCATAGAAGATTGGGCCATGTAAATTTCAAGAATATCAACAAACCGGTCAAAGGAAATTTAGTTAGAGGTTTACCTTCAAAGACTTACAAGAATGATCACTCATGTTTGGCGTGCAAGAAGGGTAAACAACACAAAGCTTCATGCAAGAAGCTTGAGGAGAGGACTATTAGAGAACCTTTGAGTCATTACACATGGATTTGTTTGGACATGTCTCGTGGCAAGTTTAAACAAGAAAAGTAATCGCTTAGTTGTGACAGATGATTGCAGAGATTCAATTGGGTATTTTTCTTGGGATTTAAAGATGATACTTTTGATGCTATTCAGACTCTCATAATAGCACTTGAAACCAATTGAGACTCAAGGTTAGAGGTATTAGATGTGATAATGGAATTGAATTCAAGAACAAGCTTATGGATGAATTTTGTGCAAACAAAGGAATCAAGAGGAGTTCAAGATTGCAAGAACACCACAAACAGTAATGGTGTTGAAGAGAGAAAGAATAGGACTTTGATTGAAGCAGCTAGAACAATGCTAGCGATTCACAACTACCTATTCAATTATGGGTGAAGTTGTAAGCACCGCTTGCTATGTACTTAACAGAGTATCGTTACTAAACCACGATGAAGACACCTTATGAGTTGTTGATGGGCAACAAACCCAACATTCGATTTATGAAGCCTTTTGGATGCCCTCTTACTATTTTAAATACAATTGATAACTGGGTAAGTTTGATGGCAAGTCGAAGAAGGATATTTATTGGGTTATTGTACCAACAATAAGGGCTTTAGAGTGTACAATGAGTCACTAAGAAGGTTCAAGATTGTCTTCATGTTGAGTTTTAGAAGATCAAGCAAATGAGAAGGGTAAAGGTCCCGATTGGATGTTTGATCTTGAAGTTTTGACTCCTTCTATGAACTATGTACCTGTTAGAGAAGAAAATCAACCTGTGCACAATGGAGAAGATTTACAATATGTTGTTCATGGAGTTCATATTAGACCGATGTTGTTCCCGATGAAGAACCTAAATTTGTGGATCCAAAGCAAAATACTGATGAACCTAAATCCTCACTATCTCACGAGGATCAAGCTATTCAAGAGGAACTCAATCGATGCTTTTTCAAGATGTACTAGCACATTCTTATAATGATGATCAAAGAAGAGCTTATGAATGAAGAAGCAAAGAAAAGAACAAGACTGCAGAGTTCACTTACAAGATTTTGGGTGACAAGATTTTCAATCAAAGTACTGCTGCACCTATTGACAATACTTTGGATGATTTAGATGATCCTACCATGCCTGGTTTGGAAGATACTGATGATGAGTATGATGATGAAGGTATTTTCACAAATTCCAATGAAGGTGCTGATTATACAAACTTGGATGATGCTTATGAAGTTCCACAGACTCCTACCTTAAAGGTTCATAAAGATCATCCTACTGGTCAAATCATTGGACCTTCTTCTCATGGAGTGCTTACAAGAAACAAAGCTAAGGGTTTTTCTACACCTCACAATGCTTTACTTAGCTTTGTTTATAAACAAAACAGATTAAATCACAAGGATCATCAGACATGCCTGTTCACTTGCTTTATCTCTCAAGAAGAACCCAAGAACATAGCTCAAGCATTATCTAAGGAGAGTTGGGTTGAAGCTATGCAAGAAGAACTTCTTCAGTTTAAACTTCAAGAAGTTTGGGTACTATGTGATCTACCTGATGGAAAGAAGGTAATTGGTACAAGATGGGTGTTTAGAGTCAAGAGAGATGAAAGAGGGAATGTCATCAAGAACAAGGCAAGATTAGTAGCTCAAGGCTACAGACAAGAAGAAGGAGTAGACTATGATGAAGTATTTGCTCCAGTAGCAAGGATTGAAGCAATTCGAATTTTCCTTGCTTTTGCATCCTATATGGGCTTTCAGGTTTATCAAATGGATGTCAAGAGTGCCTTTCTCTATGGCACTATTACAGAGGAAGTTTATGTTAAACAACCTCCTGGTTTTGAGGATCCTGCACATCCAAACAAAGTCTACAAGGTGGTTAAGGCTCTTTATGGCCTTCATCAGGCTCCTAGAGCTTGGTATGAGAGGCTCTCTACTTTCTTATTGCAACATGGTTACAAGAGGGGAGCTATTGACAAGACTTTGTTTATCAAGAGAGACAAGAAGGATATCATGTTGGTTCAAGTTTATGTTGATGATATCATATTTGGAGCTACTAAACAGTCCATGGTTAAGGAGTTTGAGCAGCTGATGCAGAAAGAATTTCAAATGAGTTCAATGGGTGAGTTAACATTCTTTTTGGGACTTCAAGTTAAGCAATCAAAGGAAGGGATCTTCATAAGTCAAGACAAGTATGTATCTGACATACTTAAGAAGTTCAACTTTGATACTATGAAGCCAGTGACTACACCTATTAAATCTATCAACTCATTGGGCAAGGATAAAGATGGACAACCTGTTGAAGTCAAGTTGTACAGATCCATGATTAGATGTCTTATGTATCTCACTGCATCTAGGCCTGATATTATGTTTGTTGTTTGTCTATGTGCAAGATATCAAGTCTCACCAAAAGTCTCTCATATGAATGCAGTGAAACGGATTTTTAGTTATTTGAAACAACAACCTAAGTTGGGGTTGTGGTATCCAAAGGATTCACCTTTTCACTTAGAAGCTTTTTCAGATAGTGATTATGCAGGTGATAATTATGATAGAAGATCAACAACTGGAGGATGCCAATATCTTGGAAGAAGATTAGTCTCATGGCAATGTAAGAAACAGACTATTGCAAAGAACATCCTCATCAAGGTAATATGTGGTCTGCCGCAAGTCGTTGTGGACAAGTTTTGTGGATGCGTAATCGCTCTTGGATTATGGGTTCAACTTCAAGAATACTCCTATCAATATTGATAATGAGAGTACAATTTGCATTGTGAAGAATCCAGTTTATCATTCCAAGACAAAGCATATTCAGATTAGGCATCACTTTATCAGAGATTATGAGCATAGGCTTATTAATGTGGTCAAGGTTCACACGGATGATAATGTAGTTGATCTCCTCACCAAAGGCTTTGATGTTTCAAGATTCAATCACTTGGTGGTGAGTATTGGCATGATTAATTACTGATCTACATTTAAGGGGAGGACTATTTAGTGTAAGTATAGTCCTGTGCATTGTTTAAGGGGAGGATGTTCATGGTTTTATAAGTGTTTGGTATTGTTAAGAGGATATTGGGAAAGTACTGCATTTTTGGTTTATGAAAGTACTGCTTGGAAAGTACCGCAGGAAAGTATCGCACACGTGGAAAGTGTTGTTTGTCTTATCAAAGCACTCGCTCCAACGGTCATATTGAGGGTAAACTATCCTAACGGTAACTTAGTTATTACGGGCTGTGATTTTTTCAAATCCCACCTATAAATAACTACTCTCTGAATTTCCCTCTCATATTGATACTTTAGAATCTTTTCCATATTTCTCTCACTTTCACCCATATTATTCGTTATATCTCTTATTGTGATCACATATTCATCAATGGCGAATCGTAATACAGTTTCCAAACACAACATGGTGGCCAATTTAGAAAAGACTGAAGCTAACGTGGTTTTTCATGATATTATTGATTATCTCACTGGGTCGCCGATTAGTTATGCACTTTTAGTGGAACCAGACATCATTGAGCCCTGGATTCAACAATTTTGGGCAACTGCTAGGGTTCATAAGGAGAATGATGATTCTTATATTCAAGCTAAAGTTGCTGGGAGAATTGTGAAGATTACTCAAGCCTCTATTCGTGAAGATTTATTGTTTGATGATGAAGAAGGGGCTATTCATTTTGATAAGCAACTAATTTGGGATACATATAGAGATATAGGGTATGAAGGATCATTGACTGAACAGACATTCAAGAAACCCTTATTCTGTCCACATTAGAAGTTTTTGGTTCATGTGTTACTTCATTGCATTAGTGCTAAGAGTATCTCATGGGAACAATTTGGGTCAAATATAGCATCTGCTATAGTGGGATTAGCTACAAATCGTGTTTTCAATTTTTCAAGGCTAATTCTTGATGGAATGCTATCACATATTTCACATGGATCTAAATGGTTGATGTATCCAAGGTTTATACAGGTCTTCTTGAACAAACAACTTGCTGATGTACCCAAGCCTACACATTTACTACCTGTTGTGGTACAACAAGCAAAGATTTTTACTTTTATGGAGAGGAAAAGTGATCTCTTCATCGAAAGCACACTCCATTGACTACGCCTATGATGGAGATTGTTCAAGCTATTAGAGATGAAGTCGGAGAGGATGATGACAGAGAAGGTACCGCTTCTACATTGTGGTATCGCTTCTCAAAGTGTTGCATCACAAGGTATCGCATCACAAGGTACCGCATCAAAGCATCAAGTTCAAGAAGATGAAGTTACACCTCCACCATCTCCACAAGTTTCTATTCATGACTCTCAAGAAGAAGAACCTCACCATCTTCTCCCAATGATTATACTTCAACAGATGGGCTTCAAACATCCGAGGAGATGAGGAGATGTGGCATCCAAGGTGAAGTTCTTACTAACTATGCTTTATCCGAGAATTAACTAGATCAAGAAATCTTTTGAAGAGCAAGCTAGAGATTAAGAGGTTGAAGCTCAAATTTAGAAGACTCAAGAAGTTTGTCCGCCATTGGTTCAACATCATCGCCTATGGGTCAAGTCTCAAAGAAAGCTAGGACGACTGTTAGGGAATTTAAGAAGAAAACCAAAGGCACAAGGTTCAAAACCATCTTCGTCCAATTGGGAGGAATTTAGAAGAAAAGAATTTGAAAGAAGATGTTGTTAAGGAAGATGAACCTCAAGGTGCATCAAGAGCATGTCAACATTGAAAGTATCGAGGAAGAAAGAATCAAGTTCAAGGTATCAAGATCAAGGCATCAAGCTCCAAGTATCTACTTTTCAAGGAACTTTAGGCAAGAGTTGATTACTCCAAGAGTGTTAGATTTTGAAGAGGAAGTTGGTCCTTCAATTGTTCTACATGAAGAAGAAGTGGTCCTTTAACTATCATTCATGAAGAAGAAGCTACACCCAGAATTGCAAGTGATGACGAAAGCATTGCTGAGATCTTACATGATTTGTCAAAGCCAAGGGTGTTACTATTCTTGAGTTGCAGAGGAACAACCAAGACCTTCTCAACTCGCTATTGATCCTAAGGATAAAGGAAAAGGCATATTGGTAGAGACAAAGAAGAAAAGAAACCTTCTTTAGCACGATAAGAGATGCTCAAGAGGCTATGAATGAAGAAGCGACTAGAAAGCTACAAGTTGAGTTAAATGTCAAGTTGATAATCAAGAGGCTATGAATGAAGAAGCAACTAGGAAATTACAAGAAGAATTGAATGTCAAGTGTTATACCATCACCTCTTCCTATTTCTTCTCTACCAAGAAGACCAAATCTTGCAAAAGAAAGGAATGCAATGATGGCTTATTTGAAAGGTCGAGGATACTTTGGATTGAACAAGTTGAATTATGTTAATATGAAAGAGTTATATGAAGTACTCAGAAGAATATAAGAGACAAGTTGCTAATATCAAGGATTATAAAGATGATGATTCGTAAAGAAGATGTTAAGAAAGGAAGATTAAAAAGAAAAGAAAATATGAAGTTGAAGATTCAAAGTCATCAAAGAAGATAGAGTTAAGATCCGAGATGATGATGAGCTAAGAAATTACTTAAGAGTGGTAGAGTTTGAGTATTCTAAAGAAGATAATGAGATGAAGATGAATAAATCTCCAATAACTTCTTTTGAAGTTGTAGAATCCAAGGATGGAAGTTATCTGATGTTTCACAGAGAAGATGAAAGTTTCAGAGTGTTCAACATGTTATGGGATTTATTGCATATCATAGATAGAGTGGATTTATTTCATCTATATCATGTGGTGCGAGATTACTTTGAACACAATCCATCGAAGGAGTTGGTTTAGTCTTGCTTGGAGATCTCACAACTATTTGGGAAATCAAGAACAAAGCACACCGAGATTTGGAAGAACCAAGAAGATTGGGAGATTGTTAATGGAGATTCTTTGAAGAACTGGAGTTCATGTTTTAGAGCTAGAAGATGGAACAATGATTCATATGTTAGCAGACAAAAGATATCCACTTACGGTGATCTTATGATGAGAATGCTAGAGCATGGAATGGAAGTTGAAGAAGACAATGAAACCGCTCTCATGGTCATCAAATTGTTTATCGATGGACTACTATTGTCGATGATGATGAATAAGCGGTATGAATTTTAATTGAATAAATTCTTTTTGAAATATAAGTACTTTTATTCAAAGTATCGCTGATCAAACAAGACTTTCATCAAAGTATCGTTTGCAGATTTAAACCGCTTAAATGATTTTTGAAAGAAACCTTTGTTAAGTAACAAATATTTTGAAACAAAGGTTGAATGAAATAAATGGTTTTTGAGATGGAAACATCAATAGGTTATCAATCCACCATGGTTACAAAAGGATTGGCTAATCCATGAGCAAACGGCTCTGGTAAAGATATCTCAAATCCGTTTTTTAGTTGACAACTTGCTAATAAGTTGTATGGTAATCAACTCACCATATCAGTTAATGTGAAGAGTTGGCTAGCCCACAAGAAAATGGCTTGTGGTAAAGGCTGTGGAAAAACCATTACTTGGTAATTAGTTCACCTTAGATAAAAAGAACTAACTAGTCCAAAAGGGTACAACTTTTGGTAAAGACTAATCAAATTTGTTGATAGCTGATGATTTGCTAAAAATCATATGGTTATCAATGTACCATGGTCTTACACACCAAAACATTTGGCTACTCCAGAGTTAATGGCTTTGGTAAAGAGATTAAAATCCATTAAATTTTCAATGATTCACCTCTCACGTAAGTTTACACATCCGAAGTGATGAGAATAGATTGCAACTTAAACCGAATTGATGTACAAACCGTCATATGTTGTTGTGTTGTTGAAAAGATGGAGTTTGTTGAATGATGTCGAAAAGAATAAATTCTAAAGATACTTTGATGATATTGATATAAGCACATAGATTACAAAGATATAATCTAAAGACAAAGACACAATCTTTCCTTGAAGATGGAGAAGCTAAAGATAATTACAAAGGAACTTGAAGTCAAGCAAGTAGAATTCAAGTTAGGGAGGATTGTTGGGATATGAAAGATAAAGTCTTCAAGAGTTAAATTCAAGATTAACAAAGTCTCGCAGAAGATAAAGTATCGCAAGAAGTCAAAGCATCGCTAAGTAAAAGTCAAAGTATTGCTTAAGTCAAAGTACCGCAAAGATTAAAGTCGGTTGTAATTGATTAAAGATAGAAAGTAATGTTTATCTAGAACTTTCTAAGTATTGTTTACTTGTCGTATAAGGATAAGAATTGTAAACCGCTCTAGGGTTATCCTTGAGCCTATAAAAGGACCCCTAGATTGGCATTAGATATATGCGAAATTATTAGAGTTTTAGAAGTTTGATATTATTAGAGTTTTTAAAGATCGGCATAATAAGCGAGTTAGAGTTATTAATAAAATCGTTCAAAGTTAAAGTTATTCTTCTTAGCTTTGTTAAGTAAATTCGCATACTTAATAGAGTTTGCTCGTTGTTTCATTGTTAATAACTTAGGATTTATCCGAGGTTATTAAACCTTAACAAGCTATTTAAGTTAGTTTGGTTAGAGTACATCGATCCAACGGTCTGACGCGCCATTTTCAGATTGTGAATAAGAATGAGCGGTTTCTAAGTGAATAGAGGGGAGGAGATGAGAATAGACGGTGGTTGAGACACTCAATATGCCATGGATTGTGGTTGACTGTCTAAACATATCGAACACAATTTGTATCACCAAAACCTAGCACCATAACTATATATGTTGCTAGTCACAATAACTAAAAAAGAAATTGTGTGGAGACTATATAATTAATTAATGATAGATATACCAATGAAAGACACGTGGGAGAAAATCCATGACACTTTCAAAGAAGATCAAAAGGTTATTGGATGTTGAGATATGTGGAGTAAAAGAAAAGAATAAAAACAAATCGTTATGCTTTGGGATGAAGAATTGTTGACAAAGAAAAGAATTGCTTCAGAGAGAGGTTGGGAAACGATGGTGGTCTTTTAGGGTTTTGAGGATCTAGATACCTCCGATACCATGTTAGATCGTATGTTTACATTGACACTGTTTCCTTTAAATTTTATTAATCACCAAATATTTATAGAGTACAATAAACCCTAATGTACCCTAAGCGCAAAGAACGGGCTTGGGCTTATATTGGCTAATACTCAATTTCGTTACCAATAAGGATATGGTTAGAATAGAAGCAACAATTATATTACTTGAACATACAAAGAGTAGGTTTGAGATGAATCAATAAAGATCTTGAACCCGCTATCACTACTTTGTGTTAGTACTCAACTTATGTAAGCATTGTTGGTCGCGACTTTGATCAAGTTTTTTTTTTTTTTTTTTTTTTTTTTTTTTTCCTTAATTTTAATGTAATGAAAGGGCATTTCATTGTTTTGGTCCCTCCTCATATCTCTTTGTAAAATAGATGAAAGTAATTTTCCACACCTTAACTACAAACTAGGCCCTCTCTCCTTAGCTAACATTCACTTTGTGAAAGTCTTTGGTAGTCTTAGGTAATCAAGTCAAATGAACAACCATATGATTCACCATCATCTAAAATTCTCCTCCAGAGCACCCCAATAAATAAACCTATCTATAATAGTCTGCCTCAATACTTTAACTCAGGTTGTTATAGATAGGTTTATCTTTTAAATAACCAAGTCAACCAATCGAGTGTACAATATACAATTTCTTATATATAAGTTTTAAACGTTTAAACATAATTTTAAGAGCTATATTTTTAACAAAACTTTTTTAATACATAAGTAGGAGCAATTATGTGTTCTTCATTTTTATTTGTATATGTTTTCGTTTTCTATGGACTTTTTGATATAAACCCGCTTGACCTGTTTAATTGACCAGTTCGTGATAAACCTTAATCCAAGGTAAAAATCTATTTATAAGTGAATAGGTCATATATTTGCACATATAATTGTCTAAAATGAGAGTTCATTATGCGTCTCTAGAATGTTTGTATACAAGTTACACAACCTTTTTCTTTGCAACCCAACTCAAATTAGCCCGTTGTGATGCGGGAGAAATTTACAAATTGGAGGGAAGAGGCCCATTCATAGTATTTTGGTTGCAAATAATGGAACAACAGCTATAAAGTTTATGTAACATTTGGTTCAACAAAAGCGATTATGTTGTTGGCTATAAAGGCCCATTCATAACATTTGTTGTTTGATGTAAGGCCAATGCTAATGGAAGGGTGAACACCTAACCAACCGAACATGTGACCGCTTTGCCTCCTCTAGCTCAACCGAGCATGACCATTGTCACCCAACCTTTTCAAAGTTATGGTTGTCTGCCCAATCACAACTTTCATTTTGTTTATGTGTGTAGTTTTTTGTTTTTTTTGGGTATGTTTTTGGTTATAGTTGTGGTCGCCTTATTATCAAATTGTGATTGAGTGTAGTTTTGAAGAGAGAAAACTGAAATGACGTTGAAGTGGAGTGAATAACCACAAAACTTATGGTTACCACTAGCATTTCATTGTTTTGGTCAATGGTATCTTTTGGACAATGGTCCCAATTTACAGACAACAATTAATGGTCTCCACTAACAAGGTTCAATAAACAAAGGCAATAAGCCACAAGACAGCTGCAATGTATCGAATATACCAAAACAAAACAATGTATAAAGTTAAGATTCCGTATTGTGTTTCCCATTTATAACAATAAAAATAAAGTAAGAGGTATCCATGTGCATTGTTTACAAAATATGGGCCTATTCGGTCAAGGCACACCATCCACATAACCCTAATACCTTGTTATAAAATGGTACATAGTTCACAGAATCACAGCCACCCATCCAAATAACCCTAATACCCTATCACATACTACTACAAAATATAAGTTTCAAATGGTACATAGTTCACAGCAGAATCAATTGTCTTAAAACAAAACACATCAGTTGTTTATATCATAAACCCTAGAAAAAACCTTTATAAAACATCCCATTCGACATCCAGATGGAAATCATCAAAAAAGTTTATGATGTCGATAAAAGACTTCCATGGTTTTGAAACGGACCTTGATTCGATTCAGGTCAGTTTCCAAACCATGGAAGTTTTTTGTCGACAGCTCTCGGTTTATCAAAGGATGGTTTTATGCTAATGTACAAGGTTCATTATGTAGCGGATGAGGTAAAGTGCATTTGTTGTGTCTCCTTTGCTTATACAACATCGTGTTTTAAAGGTTGTTGGTGCGTGTCATGGAATACTGTGTTTGTTTTCTTATAATAAAGTTTATAATAAAAGTATTGTTATTATTTGGAACCCTTCTATCGGAAAATCATTTAGTATTGCTGCTGGGGTAATGCGACCCTCAGACTTATATTTGGACTGTTTATGGTTTTGGGGTTTATCCTGTTATGAGTGAAATGTTATATAAGATGTAGAAATTCATTTCCATTTTAACAGAGTGGTTATCAGGATCTTTGTTTATAGTTTCAGCCCAGGAGATGATGCATGTTACATATTCATCTGTAACACTAAGGTATGAAATAAGCAAAGGAAGGTATTAATAATCATGTATTTATAGATCAAATTAAATTCTTACCAGCCAAGCTAAGAAGGGCATTCTCAGCAACTTGTTGTGCATCCTTTCTCGTGTAATAGCTACTTTCTCACCCGTGAACAAGACCTGCGTCATTGAGTCCCATTAAGCACGGACTATATTATATAGAACACTAAACCAAAGAAATAACTGCTGAATATATATATTTGCCTTTTTTTTTTCTTTTCTTGGCATTTAAATGCAATGGTCTAAAATATAAAATTTCGACTACAACAAATAGTGTTCACTGATCTATTTCGTTACATTAAAAATCATAGCACGAATACTAGTATAAACCTATGGATCATTTGTTGTACTTTGACTTTTGAAGTAAATGGAACTCTTTAACTTCAAAATTGATGATGATTCTCTCAAGAGATTAACACGGGTATCTTTCTACCTCTTTTTTTTGCTTTAAAATTTGAAAAATCAACAAATTTTTTCCATAACATATAGAAATTTCTGGAAAATATCGGGTCTGAAAAGTAGTCAACTTGACCTCAAAAGTCAAATATTTATTTCTGTGAAGTTCTTCACAATAAACTTAGTTTGTTGCACAATTTTCTTATCTGTGTCCTCATTGTTGTTTATTTTGTAGGACGAGTCCGAAGATTATATCAAACGACAGCAACTACGAGAGCCAGCCATGCTAAACTCAAATTTCAGAGAAGAGAGTCCCGCCCAAGTGGTAGTGTCTCACCATTTAACACAAGTGTCATGAAGCGTCCAAAACCGGTGGTTGACAAAAACATGAATCCACGGGTTTAACCACTGTATGCAGTTATGTTACAGAAAAAGAAAAAAATTATATATTTCATTATTAAAAAAACAAAAAAAACAAAACAAACTACAAAAGACACATTTTCACATGCATACACCAAACCCTTTTAGATCCGCTCACGACCAACATCTTTGAGTAACTATGAACCTACTCGCTATACATACACACCCTCGTATATTTTTGAAATATAATTGAAATGTATAGGCTGAATCTTCTGACCAGCGATCATCATATTCGATTTTTGTTTTATGAAAAAAATAGAATGATATTTGATGTAGTATAAAATGTAGAGTAAAGAATGATTCATTTTTCTATTTTCTGTGTGATGCATTTGGGGTTAAATACCCATATATTCTATCGAAAACAAATCAACAAATTTGAATAAAAGCATCTTCCACTCTCCTCTCCTAACTGATGCTTCTTATGGTCTCTTCTAAACAAATTTGCTTGAGCTTTTGCAATTGGCCAACACTCTGACCTGTACAACTATATTATATAAAACTTATCTTTAATACTATACATACTAAATTGAAAAAATGTTCTATGTGATTTGGCCAAATTGCATGTTTATTTCTCGACCTTACGAAAGTGCACCGACCGTCCCTGTTTATAGTTGTGAATTTGGTCCTTAGCCAATGTGAAATGATCAAATTACCCTCGTCTTCTTCCTCTTTAATTATCATTATTTATCCTTTTAATAACAACAAATATAAACCCATACTTATGCATTCAAAAAACATAAAAACACTTATTCGTAGACAAATATAGAACACAAACTCCTACACTACATCCTAAAAAATGGAATATTAGATGGACTAATAAATACACTTGATTGCTTAAACGAAGTAACAAGACTTTCATCTTCCCAAGCACTAACAGGCATTATTGTCTTGCAAAAATCAAAGACAAATATTGTGTCACGTACACACGGTCGTTTGGTATCCAATCTTTTGCACTGGTTTTCAGCGTGCTATGGATGTTATTGAACTCTGTGGGATTCATTACTATTGGGCTGTGGAAGTACCGGGTCATTTGCACATTGACAGATCCCCTAGTCTGTTAGTGTGCACTATGGAAACTGGTAACTTTGGCTACTTAAGTCCATGTAAACTAATTTATGACGTAGATTGCGGTTTGGACTTCCATGAACTTAACTCAGCAACATCTACTTGAAAAGGATGCAACGGTGGGATGCTCAAGTTCCCGGTGGAGGGAGGCATTGTTACTCTCTACAATACCACCGTACCACCTGGAGAATGTAACATAATTACATGTGAGACGGACACATTCCGTATCAAGTGCGGCAACTAAAGTACCAAACCGAGGGCGTGTGCGACTCTTGCCAAAGAACTCGGATATCTTTGCATGGGAACCAAAGCACATGACCGTGTACCACGCCGATTAAAACACAAGTTGAGAATCCGGCAAGGATACTCCCAAGACGACGAAGAAGCGCGGTCGGGCTCCAGCGCGCACAAGCAACCGCGTAAGTACATAAACTTGTGGATGCGGTATCATGCGAGAAGTCTATTACCATGACCGACTTTCCAATCCAATGATGGTCTAGAAGAGCGACGGTAGTTGGCGGATGTGCGTGGACTTCACGGATCTCAACAAAGCATGTCCACAAGATCGCTACCCAACGCTGCAGATAGACCGGAAGATAGAATCTTGTGTGGATACCACTTAAATGCGCCTGGACGATACAAAGGATACCACCAAATCCGGTGGCTAAAGAAGATGAAGAAAAACGGCCTTCCATACAAGCCAAGCGCCTATTGTTATACTAAGATGCCCTTTGCTTGAAGAACGCAGCGCCACCTACTAGCGATTGGTGGACACCGATTTGAAAAGCAGTGGCCGCAACCTAGAGGTTTATGTTGATGACCTTGTCATAAAAGCCATACGGAGGATGAATTGGTGCGCGAAATTGAGGAAACATTTAAGACACTAAAAAAGATCAACATGAAGCTAAATCCTAAGAAATGCACTTTTGGCGCTACAGAAGGCATGTTCCTCGGATATTTGATAGAGCCCGATGGCATCAAACCGTGTCCAGAAAAAACGAAGGCTGTCATCCAACTTCCTTCACCACGCACGTTGAAAGAAGTCCAATCTCTAAACGGAAAACTGGCCGGTTTGAATAGATTCTTGTCCAAATCAGCAGACAAGTCACTCCCTCTTCAAGATACTCAAGAAGTGTACAAAAAAGGGAGACTTTCGCTGGACTACGGAAGCAGAAGAAGCTTTCATACGCCTTAAACAAAGAATTAGCATCGCTCCCATGCTAGTCGCTACCGCCTGTGGGAAGAATTAATTATGTACTTATGTGCGACTAATGGAGCGGTCGGTATGCAGTACTACCGACATACAGAATTCAAGACAAATACCGGTATACTGTAAGCAAAGCACTCAAGAAAACGGAGGTTAACTATAGCGCAATGGAGAAGTTGGTCCTAGCATTAGTATTCGCCGCCAAAAGGCGCAAGCAGTACTTCCAAGCGCATCCAATAGCGGTGATCACGCATCAACCTATCAAGCAAATCATCTCCAAACCGGATGCATCAGACGACTACGAAGTGGAGTGTGTTGCTAGGTGAGCATAACATATCCTACAAACCACGATCATGCGGTTAAGGGGCGATACTAGCAGACTTCATCATCGAAAAACCGGACATCGATGACGCACCTTCACAAAGCAAGGTGGAACTACAAGAACCATGGATCTTGTTCACGACGGTTCTTCATGCGCTGGATCGGTCAGCGCACGCCTTATCCTCACGAGTCCGTAGGAATGGAATTCACTTACGCACCGCTGCTTTTGAATTCACAAAGAACAAACAACGAGGCGAGTATGAAGCCCCGATTGTCGGACTACGCATTGCGACTCAAATGGGCATACGCAACTTAGAAGCAAATGTGGATTCCGCTTGGTAGCCAACCATGTGTTGGGCGAGTATGTGGCTAAAGAAGAAAACATGATTCAATACCTCGACAAGACCAAGTCCCTAATCCAGGCTTTGACAGTTTACCATCAAACAAGTTCCTAGAGGGAAAAGAAAGGCGGATGCACCGAGCAAGATTGCATCCATAAGCTTTTGCGACTGTCAAAACAAGTATTGGTGGAAACTCAAGAACAAGTCCATCTCGGAGATGGAGATATCCACCGTGATAGAGGAACAAGGTCCTACATGGATGACCCAATCGTCGAGTTTATAAGCAGGCGTATTGCCCCAAGAGCGAAGGACGCCCGACGAGTACGGGCGCGACATCACGTAGGTTTGAACTTCGTGACGGTATACTATACCGCTCATTCCTACAACCATGGCTTCGATGTGTCGGACCCTTCGCGATTATGTACCGAGAGATCCACGGTTCATGTAGTATGCACTCGTGACCACGGTCCGTTGTGCGCGGCGCTTACGGTCGGGATACTATTAGCGTACGATGCACCGTGGACGCGGGACTTAATAAGAAAATGTGGCGACCGCCAAGTTCACAGACCCATTCCACGCCAACCACAACAGAGCTAACAACTATTACGCCGCCATGGCCATTCTATAAATGGGTATCGACATTGCAAGCCCTTCCCCTGCAAATAGGGGATTGAAATTCCTTATAGTGGCTATAGACTATTTCACTAAATGGATTGAGGCAAAGGCGGTTGCGACAATCACAGTAACCGTGTTAAACGATTTGTTTGGGAAAATATCGTATGCCGCTTCGGATTACCGGGAAATCATCTCGACAATGGAAAACAATTTTGTGACAACCTTTCAAGGAATGGTGCGAGCGAATATTGCACACCACTTCACGCCGCTTAAACACCCACAAACCAATGGTTTGGTCGAGCGTGCAAATCGTAGTCTAGGTGAAGGAATTAAAGCACGCTTAGACAAACACAAAGGAAGGTGGGTAGAGGAATTATCGCATGTTTTGTGGGCACACCGCACTTCAATCAAAATTAGCACGGGAGACACCCCTTTCTCTTGTCTATGGGATGCCAACTATTCGCACCGCCAAAGTTAATGTTACAACCAATGACGATGAACGGCGATTGACTTGGACTGTTGGAAGAAAAGCGAGCGCAAACTATATGCGAAGCGAGAGCTAAGTCAAAAATGAAGGGATACTACGATGCTAAAGTTCAAGCGTCTCATTCGCATCAGCGACTTCAGATATCGTGCCAATGATGCGAGCCACGCAGAAGATACAGGAAAACGGGACCAAGTGGGAAGGACCTTATGAGGTTATCAAGATAGGCACTTGCAACCGCGACTCATTAGGCTTCAAAAGTAGTCGTTGCGTCTGCATCATTAGCACGGTGGCGGGCCAAGGTTAACCCCTCCATAATCACACCTATGGGGTAATCTTGGTCGCGCTCTAACTGAGCAATCAGAGGAAGCTCCAATATTTTCATCTTTTTCATCGCAGCAACAAGTTCCTCATAGGCGTGCCCATTATACCCAAGCACCTGTTCGGCAGGCACTTTCAGAAGGCCACCCTCATGAAGTTCAATCTCTTATGAGGCGATATCCTGAATCCCTTATGAGGTTATTGAAAGAAGTCCAATCTCTAAACGGAAAACTGGCCGGTTTGAATAGATTCTTGTCCAAATCAGCAGACAAGTCACTCCCTCTCTTCAAAACACTCAAGAAGTGTACAAAAAAGGGAGACTTTCATTGGACTACGGAAGCGTAATAGCTTTCATACAAATTTTAAACAAAGATTTAGCATCGCTCCCCATGCTAGTCGCTACCGCCTGTGGAAGAATTAATTATGTACTTATGTGCGACTAATGGAGCAACAACACGGGTACTAATCGATGACAGTGAATTCAAGACAAATACCGTATACTTCTGAAGCAAAGCACTCAAGAAAACGGAGGTTAACTATAGCGCAATGAAGAAGTTGGTCCTAGCATTAGTATTCGCTGCCAAAAGACTGCGCAGGTACTTCCAAGCGCATCCAATAGCGGTGATCACAGACCAACCTATCAAGCAAATCATCCAATGGACGAAAAGGTATAAAATAGATGAAATGGATAAAAACGTAAGAAAACATACAAAAACGGATGAAACAATATAAAAAACGAATAAAAAACGGACGAAAAGGTATAAAACGGATAAAAACGTAAGAAAACATACAAAAACGGATGAAACAATATAAAATGGATAAAAACGAAAGAAAACATATTAAACGTAAAAACGGACGATAACATATTTAAACGGACAAAAATGGATAAAAACGTAAGAAAACGTATAAAAAACGGATGAAAACGTAAGACAAACGTATAAAAATGGACGAAAACGTCTATGAACGAACGAAAACGGATAAAAATATAAGAAAACATATAAAAAATGATGAAAACGTATAAAAACGGATTTAAAATGATACAAACATATGAAAACGTATAAAAACGTATCCAAATTCGAAAAACTTTATATTAAAAACGATCGTTATTATAAAGAATAGACGATACAACAGTCGTTAACCATCAGGGGCTAACGTGTAAATTATAATGGAATACACTTAACACCGTTAAAAAAAAGGACCATTGGTGTTATTTTTTTACAATGAAAGGGACGATTTATGCAACTTTAGAGTTTGAGGGACGGTAGATGAAATTTTTGACAAATTACAAGGACCATTTATGTAATTTAATCTTTTTTTCCTTCTTTATTAATGGGAACAAGGAAATTCCAAGCTTGTGCATCATCACAACCTACACATAAATTAGAAATTGTCGACTTTTTGCTTAAGAAGTATTTATATGTTTATATAAGAGTACACGGTACAACAACACCGGGTTCAAGATGATGTTGAGTCGGCCGACGTTATGGTCGTTGTGATACCAAAGAATCCGCGCTGTGCTTATGCGTAATGATCCAAGTTACCACAACAACGTGATGTGAAACGCAAGAGAGACAAAAACACTTTACCCCTTGAAATGGCTAGGCGCTGGTTTCAAATTCAATTAAAAGATCACAATTACCCCGACGTTATATAACGGCTAGTTTATATTAAAAATCAAACTTTAAACTCAATATAAATATCCACAACTCACAACTTTTTATAAACTTCCACAACTCAAACTCAAATTCATATACTTCATTCTCAAACAAAAAATGTCGACATTCCTTGATGAGAGTTTCTTGAACCTCTTCTGAGTTACTAACCCAACGTGGGGTCTTCCTCTTCAAACCCGAACGCATGGTCTTCTTCAACCCCTTCCCTAACACAGTCGGCATGACTCCCGAGTAACTTTACCAACAACAACAGTTTCTTATTTGGCAACAACACCAACAAATGCTAAACGCCAATTTTCAAAATCTACAGTTCGAGCAACAATCACAACCGCAAACCTAATCCTCACATACACAATTCGAAACACAAGAAGAATCCCAAAACCCTATGTCTCTTATGAGGCGATATCCTGAATCCCTTATGAGGTTATTGAAAGAAGTCCAATCTCTAAACGGAAAACTGGCCGGTTTGAATAGATTCTTGTCCAAATCAGCAGACAAGTCACTCCCTCTTCAAAAGACTCAAGAAGTGTACAAAAAGGGAGACTTTCTCTCGACTACGGAAGGTAAGAAGCTTCATACATTTTAAACAAAGACTTAGCGCAGCCCCCATGCTAGTCGCTACCGCCTGTGGGAAGAATTAATTATGTACTTATGTGCGATTAATGGAGCAACAACGGTACTACTCGATGATGTGAATTCAAGACAAATACCGGTATACTTCAGAAGCAAAGCACTCAAGAAAACGGAGGTTAACTATAGCGCAATGGAGAAGTTGGTCCTAGCATTAGTATTCGCCAAAAGATCAAGCAGTACTTCCAAGCAAGATACAATAGCGGTGATCACGCATCAACCTATAAGCAAATCATCCAATGGACGAAAAGGTATAAAATAGATGAAATGGATAAAAACGTAAGAAAACAATACAAAAACGGATGAAACAATATAAAAAACGAATAAAAACGGACGAAAAGGTATAAAACGGATAAAACGTAAGAAAACATACAAAACGGATGAAACAATTTAAAATGGATAAAACGAAGAAAACATATTAAACGAAAACGGACGATAACATATTTAAACGGACAAAATGGATAAAACGAAGAAAACGATAAAAACGGATGAAAACGTAAGACAAACGTATAAAAATGGACGAAAACGTCTATGAACGAACGAAAACGGATAAAAATATAAGAAAACATATAAAAAATGATGAAAACGTATAAAAACGGACGAAAAATGATACAAACATATGAAAACGTATAAAAACTTATCCAAATTCGAAAAACTTTATATTAAAAACGATCGTTATTATAAAGAATAGACGATACAACAGTCGTTAACCATCAGGGGCTAACGTGTAAATTATAATGGAATACACTTAACACCGTTAAAAAGGACCATTGGTGTTATTTTTTACAATGAAAGGGACGATTTATGCAACTTTAGAGTTTGAGGACGGTAGATGAAATTTTGACAAATTACAAGGACCATTTATGTAATTTAATCTTTTTTTCCTTCTTTATTAATGGGAACAAGGAAATTCCAAGCTTGTGCATCATCACAACCTACACATAAATTAGAAATTGTCAACTTTTGCTTAAGAAGTATTTATATGCTTATATAAGAGTACACGGTACAACAACACCGGTTCAAGATGATGTTGAGTGCCGACGTTATGGTCGCTTGTGATACCAAAGAATCCGGCAAGTGCTTTGCGTAATGATCCAAGTTACCACAACAACGTGATGTGAAACGCAATAGAGGACAAAAACACTTTACCCCTTGAAATGGCTAGGCGGGTTTCAAATTCAATTAAAAAGATCACAATTACCCCCAGACGTTATATAACGGCTAGTTTATATTTAAAAATCAAATCCTTTAAACTCAATATAAATACCCACAACTCACAACTTTTTTTATAAACTTTCACAACTCAAACTCAAATTCATATACTTCCATTCTCAAACAAAAAAAAATGTCGGCATTCCTTGATGAGAGTTTCTTGAACCTCTTCGAGTTACTAACCCGAACGTGGGTCTTCCTCTTCAAACCCGAACGCAGGTCTTCTTCAACCCTTCCCTAACACAATCGGCATGACTCCCGAGTAACTTTACCAACAACAACAGCTTTATTTGGCAACAACACCAACAAATGCTAAACGCCAATTTTCAAAATCTACGCTCGAGCAACAATCACAACCGCAAACGCAATCCTCACATACACATTCAAACACAAGAAGAATCCCAAAACCCTATGTCTCCTCCAAAGCCCAAAATTCGAGGTAAACGAAAGGCAAAAAAATCCAAAGATCCCGAACCCTATTCCGATCCGAATCCCGACGTAACCGAGACTACATTACGTTGGCAACCAAAAGAAGAAACACTGCTTGCAAAGTGTTGCGTTGGCTTTTCTGAGGATGGAAATGTCGGAATAAACCAACCAGGCGACACGTTTTGGTATCGGATTATGAACGAGTTTAATAAGGAAAATTTTCAAGTACGCAACAAAGATATGTTAACAAGCAAGTGGCATACGTTGAACGCGAATTGCCAAAAGTTCGCCTCGGTCTTTAAACGGGCACAACATAAGGCAAAAAGTGGGGAAAATGAAGTGGATATGTTGAAACGAGCTAGACAGATGTACCGATTTAGCATAAAGGAGCCTCCTTTACATAAGGATGCATGGGATATTTTGAAAGGGCATGCAAAATGGGACGATCGGAACCAATTGATTTAATCGACGATGTCCTTGGCAAGGCCACGAGGCGTTATTCGTCACGATGCAAGACCACGACCACCAAAGAAACAACGCCCCGGAAAAAGCTAATTCGTGACCACGACGAGTACCTGGGGAAGTAACTCGTCATCCAATTGGGAGTTTATGTCATACGAGCTTTGAATCAATCATGAAGAGCTCCAAGAGGCGATGAGGCGGTTAAAGAAAGAGACCGATGCATATCGTTTGAAGAGATGAAATTTCTCAAGATAATACGGCGAGATGGATCCGCCACGCTTGTTGGATCGAATCGAAAAGAAGAAAATCGCAGAAAAATATAATTTGCCATCCCGCCCGAGTAGTTTTATTTTATTTCCGTATTGTATTTTTATTTCCGTATTGTCGTTGTTTTTTATTCCGTATTCGTGTTGTACTTTTTTTTTTTATTTCGTATTGTAATGTTTAAGTTTATTAATGTAATATTTAAGGTTGTTTAATGAATGAAATATTTAGTTTAGGGGTTGAATTTGTAATTTGTATTAAGAAATGTGAGACCCAAAAGGTGGTGTTATGATAAGGGGTGTTTTTTAGGTGTTAATGCTGAAATGTTAAAGCTAATGTGGCGCTGACATGACAGAATTTTTTTTTATAACTTGAGTTATCATACCTAGCCCTCTAAGATGTAACATATGACGTCATGTAATTATAAAGAGTAGTGCTAAATCCTCCTAGAATATCCTCCTATTAATCCTCCAACACACACAACAATATTATATATTGTTTTCCCGCTCATTGTCATTCTGCATCAAAACCGTCAGTTCTGACACTTGTCAGAATCCTGTGAGTAGGAAGATAAGTAGGAATAATTGAAACAATTAATTTGCGAGTCATGCCTTCTCCTTTATATATAGGTAGAGATTTTTTCGATCTTTTTATTATAAGCTAATCCAAACACTCAACATGAGCCTATCAGCTTATTATTTATAAGCTATAAGCTACTTATTGAACATTAAGATTGAGCTTAAAAGGTAACCATAGACACACCGCCTTGATAATAAACAGGTAGGTAATATTAAGCAATCCCAAACACCCTCTTGTTCTTATTCAAATACATATATGTAGGGATTTTGCTAGTACTATAAATGACCTACGTAATTTTTCGCTACTATGGGTGTGCAATGTCCAACAACGGACCATACTGAAACCGATATTTTGAAACTATTAGAAATGAAAACCAGATGTGTATTGTAAGCACTATAGTAAGTTTAGTGTCGAATTAATACATTGGTTTGGTCCATCTGAACTGAAACTCTTAGGCCAATGACTCATGCCTAAACGAAGTTGTTTCATTTTGTACAAATGGATAAGATTCTGGTTTTTGGACAACCAAAGCGAGAACAAATATTATCATATTATGGACATATAATTGGACGTTACGTAACCGGTCTTAGTTTTGTCCGGTTTGGTTCAGGTTTGGTTTCCGGTTTTACGGCTTAGAGTTTTGGATACCCTAGTTGCAACTTCCGAAGTTTATATAGTTACAAAGTCCTCCTTTAACACAAATTTTAGAATATGTAACTCTACTTGTCAAAGAAACTTGATTTGTTTGGACAAGTAAACAGCCTCTCTCATTTTGGGGATTTAGGGCTTAAGAATCTTATGGAACCAAACATGGTTAACCTCACTTTGTTACAAATATTTTATCAGTTGCCCTTCCTGAAATTGGTGGGATATTTAGATCATAATAAAACAAGAAATGAATACGTTAATGTACTTAATAGCCTTAGCTAAGTTGCTTGCCGAGTTGCCGGTGTAAAACATTTTAACTCAGAAGATTCTTTGCTTGATTACCAGCTCTTAGGTGTAAAAAGTGCTTTTATTTTTTGGTATTTTATCAGTTTTCACTTGCATGCTTAGGATTTACCAAACACTCAACACCGAAGTGTTTATTAGCATAATCATCTCCAAATAGTATCTCGTATAACCATTTCTACTGCTGAGTATCTGATTCTAGCTGTTCAGAATCACATAATCACCTCTACAACACGCACCTGACCACCTTAAGTAGTCGCTTTCCAAATACTTTTGTGCCACTTTCATAATAGCCAAAGGCCAACTCAAATTTCTTGTTTCTGAGGTAGATCAGAAGCACAGAACATTTTTGTTTTTAAGAACTAGAATGTGAAGAACATTCTTGTTTTTAAGAACTAGAATGCTAAGAACATTTTTGACTTATACACTGCAAAAGTTGTCTCATCCATTAACTCGCTTTTGTTTAATAAAGTGTGATATATTTGAAGATCTTATAAAGTCATATTGACAATTGAGCTATCATGAGATGTCTTATTAGCTAGTTTCTAATTCAAGAATCTGTAATCCAAGTTCTTCTGTATACAGTAACATGTATTTGTGGCGCAGGTTCCAAATTTTACAGGCCATAATTTCTTCATCATCTTCACTCCCAAAAGCAGCATTTACAACAAGGTTCCTCACTGCAACTGGTTCATTCCTAAGACGTAGGTACTGTTTGTCATTTGTTCCATTTGTCCGTCTTTAGCATCAACATACCTTGTCAAAGCATATAAATTTGCACAAACTATCAAATATATTACATCTCGATCAAAATATAGTGTTGTATCATGGGATAGCAAGTTCAAACCTGTTCCTAAAGCTTTCAATCGAGGATCAAGTATAGGTGGATATTTCAATCTAATTGACTCATAGACTTGAAATTGCAAAACCAAGCAGAGTCCAAGTTACCTAACATCAAATAGACGTATGTGTAAGTACGAGTTGTTAAAAGAATAACAAAACGGAATGTACTCACGGCAACCCCTACACAAAGATAATAGTGAGTTGAATACGGAGATGCAACTAACTGATAATGAAATTCACACCTCTGATCACACGTTAATATTTGCACAAGTATTAAGGTTAATAGCTGATTTCAAACGTATTGTTTACTTTTGAAGTCGATGCTTGTAAAAAGGTGTAGCAGAAAAGATCTGGATCATAAAGACAGGTTAAAAGTATTGAAGAAGTCAGAATCACAAGTGCTAAAAAGTAAGGGCAAATGAGCCAGTTTGGTCAAGTGGACAACAGTCGAGACCATCCATATGAAGAAAGCTTTACCTGCAAATGAGCATTTTTTGTGTCACAAATGGCAACATAACCTTTACCTTTGCTTAAATCATTAGCATGACAAGTGGCAACAAAATGCTTTTGAGAATAATCAGATGTGATGCGTCTAGTGGTGCAGCACAAGGCGTGTAATACAAACATGAGATGTTATGAGGCCCATAGAAGCATCATAAATTCCAGTACTGGAAGGAAACCAAAGCAAACCTGGTGGGTCTTTGATGCATTTGTACATTGTGTAAACTTCATTAGTTGATGCATTTGGGGCTAAATATCTATAATTTTAACTGAAAAGAAAATCAACAGATTTTGCAATATGGGTCTTCTGGTTCAAAATGTAAACCATATCAACTTCGGATTCGGTTTTGTGTTCGGTTTGGTCCAGTTTGTATTCAGTTCAGTTTGCCTTAAAAATTCTCAGCCATAATAACCCGAGAAACCTGAAACTTGAACCTACAAACACACTTACGGGTCCATAACCTACTGATGTCTCAAAAGGGCCACAATTAAAAGGATAGCACAACAGTCGCATTGTACACTCTTTATAGTAACTCGGTACGCCCATAGAGCATAACTTCAAGAAACAATACAGTTGACTCTACGAGTCAAAGGATCATGTTTCCTTTACCCAAGCACAAACAGGGTTTATAGTCTTGCAAAATAAAAACAACAATTGTGTCATGTGCACGACGGTCGCTTAGCATCCAATCTTTTGCACTGGTTTTCAGCCTGCTATGGATGCTATTGAACGCTGTGGTGTTGGTTACTGTCGGATGTTAATTTACAAGCCTGCCTTTAATGATCAAAGCTTGGTTGGGCTGTAAGTACCGGGTCATATGCACATTGACAGAGCGGTAAGTTACTATAAAAATGAAATGCTGGGGAGACTTGTGCTGCTCATACCAAGTTAAAAGGTAGATTACTTTCTCTAAAGTCCAAACCCGTGAACGGAACTTAAAAAACAATGTACTTGACATAGGATGCACTTGTTCTTATAAAAATATGCAATCTATATAGTCTTACAGTTGCTACTGTTAGGATAAACCCCAGAACCAAAAACAAGTTTCATATAGAACATGTTATACATCTGGCACAACAAAACCTAATTTTGTATTGAAGGATTCCAAACAACAGCAACATTCATTCCAGAATTACATAAATATCTATGAGAATCGGATGTTGGATAATAACCGCAAAAAACATAATAAGCTATGAGAGATACCAACTATTGTTGGAACGTTAAGAGCATACAACCAGTAGGCTGAGATGAATCAAAGAAGTCTTGAACCACAATCACTATTTTGTGTGCTATACCACTGGTAAGAAGTTTATTGCAGGTGCAATAAGAGCTTGATTGCATTGCAACCCCTCGTGGTACTCAATCGATGTAAGTTTTGTTAGTCATAGCTCTGTTTCTACTCTCTGCTATGTTATTTACATTGTTTTATTTCGGTAAAAGTGAACTGTATATAGCACCAAATAGTAAGAGTCAAATTATGGCATACCATGGATACACCAAAGTATCAGCAGTACCAGTAATCAATAGGAAACTGTCAAAGAGTAAAGGACCATATCAGCAGCATCAGAGTCAATACCAGTAATCAAGACCATATCCAAACAAAAATCAACAAATTCAGGATTCTACAAACTCAATTACTAGGACCAGGAAACTATCCTTATAGAGCTACTATCAAACATCGCATAAACAAAACTCTTACAGAAACTTACCTAATATTCCAAAGTACACAATCACAAGGGAGAAGAGGATCAAACAATGCTGAATTCACGACCAAGATAAATAGCCATATGTCATTAACTAAACTGAACATCCAAACACTCCCTGAGTTTGTGGAAACAGAGCAAAAGCTCATTAATCAGACACAAAATCTCAGAAACATAGCTAGCTTCTCTCAAAAGTCATTCAAGATTAAGAAATAGCAAACTTAGCCACTTAGGTACAGGAAACTATCCTTATCGAGTTACTATCAATAACTACAAGAATCAACATACACCAAATGGATGTTACCTAATCTTTCAAGATACACAATCACAAGGGAATGAGATCCAAGCAGAAATGAGTTCAACACCAAGATACATAGCCATCTCACCCGCACAATTCAAACTTTGGATGGTATAACTGGGAGATTGTATATTTTGCCTCGCAACATGCTAGACAGTATTCATATTTTATATGTTAAATTCTTTCACTCTTGGCGATAAGTTTTTTTAAAGACAAACTCATGACTATCTCCAAACATCGCCTAACAGCTACTAGTGCCTTCACTACTCTAATCCTGAGTCAAAATAGATGAATAATCATTTCTTGTTCACACATAAGCATTTACATATTCAGATGATGCATATTCAAAGATTGATAAACTTGCCTTTGTATTTACAAATTATCCAAAATAGCCCCCCCGCCCCCCAAAGCAAAATGAGAGGAGAAAATAACGAATCAAAGAACGCTAACAAGATTTCAACATGTAATGAACATAGACTGGTCATAACCAATTACACAAGCAATAAGGCATCTAAAAAGGAGATTCCCCATTCTAAAAAAAAAAAACATCAAAGATAAGGAGCAGAAGTAAGACTATCCATGGAATAATATAAATCATATTAAACTTGATAATACCGATTTCACTAATCTTGCTACAAATCACATATTTGAAAAATATGTAGCATAAACGGCATTTGCAATCTAATAACGTTCCATAAATGGCATTAATTAACGACATTAAATAGAGTAATAAACAACTAAAATAAATAAAAGAGATTTTTCCACACCTTAACTAAAAATTAGGCCCCTCCCTCCTAAGGTAACATCCATTTTATAAATCCTAGTGATCAAGTAGAAGTAGGGATTCCTTGTAAGAGTCCATGAATAATGAGTGCTCAAATCCTGAAATCCCAAGATTCTTGACTTGTTTTGAGCACGGGTCATAAACATTAAGTGTGGTAATTAATTCTCCACCGGCCTTATAAATTTCAAATATAGGTTCACCATTCTTCATAAACCCTAAAATTTTATTTACATCTAGGCCAATTGAGAATAGCTTTCTAAAAGACGAGTCATGCTCCATCATCCATACACCACAATGAATTCCTCCTCGCCTATAACGATCCATACACAACAAGAGACCCCTTTAGCTTATAAACTGAGACATCAAAGAACAATTCGTTTGTTAAGCTATCTGGTAGGTTTAGCACTTTAAACTCCTTGGTAATCAAATCAAATGACACAACGATGGCTTTCCTGGTAGATTCACCCTCATTTATAGATATCTTCTCACTAGCACCCCAATAGATAAACCTATCTATAACAACCCGAGTTGATATCCTTTTAAGTCTAATTGATTGACGAGGTAAATTACCACTTGAAATCACATTCCAAACACCCGATCTCAACGTAAAAACTTCAACATGCCAAGGCTTGTTATCTTCACATAAAATCTTCACAATGGTAGGATCTGTAGTGACAGGACAGACCCCGAAACCAAATACAGGGCGGTCAGGGCGGTCATATCCAGGGACAGCAATACCAAATGATTTTCCGATACAAGGGTTCCAAATAACAATCATCCATTTCTTATAACCTTTATGAACACCATACAAACAGAGTAATCCATGACACGCACCAACAACGTATGAAACACGATATTTTTCAAGCAAAGGAGACACAAGAGATGGAGCTAACTCTTGTTGTTGTACCTCAATATCATTTTATACCAAACAAATGTACTTTGGCTCCGATAAATAATCGACTTTGTAGCTATAATATATCTATGTGGCTGCGTGTTGCGGGCGCCGTAACCTTTGATAAAGTCAGAGCTGTCAATGAAAGACTTCCATGGTTTGGAAACTGACCTGAATCGAATCAATGACTTGACATCAAAAACCTTTTTGATGATTTCCATTTGGATTTCAAAAGGGATGTTGTCTGACATTTTGAATGGTTTTTCTTCTAGGGTTTATGTAAGTAGCAAGAGACTGAAATGAAATTCGGAAATTTGGGGGAAGTTATTTCAATCGGGTATGGACCGGGTAAAACCCATATTCATGTGTACAATTTAGCGATGCTTTTTGGTTTTCTTAGCCATGTTTGTTTAGTTTTTATATTAAGTTTTAAGAGGAATTTTCATTTGCTTACCTTTATTTTGATACTTACCAATGGACAAATCCCCACCATCCATCTATTTTAATCTAATGGTGGGGATTAACCTAAGATTTAATATACTTAACCTTAATTCTCCCAACTATATAAAGCTTTTTATTCTTCTTTTTTTTCTTCATTCGTTTCATTTTTTTCACACAGTGTGTTTTTCTCCCAACATGCTCTCATCATTTCCCTCCAAAAAGTAGTTATTCTAATCAACTATTACTGTTTGATCATCACCAGTTGGATCACCATCACCATCACCATTCCAATCACCATCACCATTCCGATCATCATCTCATTATCACCTCCCGATCATCATCTCATCATCACCTCCCGATCCTATCATCTTTTTATGCCTTTTTATTTGAATGAACCGCTTGTTTTAAACCGATTTGGTTGATGTTGTTGCGGTTGATAATGTTGTTGATCGGTTGTTAATTATGTGGATCAAGTTGTTAGCATTCCTTCTTATTAAGTTGCACACCAAGTGTTTCATGAAATGCGTGAGTGAAAATGTTTGATAATTTTGTTATATGCTCATGTAATTTCGCTTATTAATTAAGATGTTAGTTGAAAATTTGTTTTAACTACATTTGAATGTTGTTTTATGTCCGATTGTTGTTTTGAATCGCTATTTATCGACGCAGTAGTATCACCAGGTGATATTTGAAGTTGAATCAGATTCGTATTATCACTAGTGATATTTATATTATCACTTGTGAAATTTTGTTTATTTGATACTTTTAGTTTATGTTTTAGATTGTGAGTAGCATTGGTTTTAGTATGATATCATTTTGGGATGGGTGAATTGATGGAAATTTGATGCATGGAAGGTGTTTGACAAAATGCCTAAGAGAGTGATGCACAAGTTGAGAAGCAATCACATGTTCCTGTTTGTCCATCATTTCATATATAACCAAATCAAAAATATTTATTTGAATAAACAAGCTTTAGGAAATTAATCAAAGTGCAGTGTAGTTATTGTAAATGAGTAATCATATCTTATGTTGCATTAGTTGATGCTTATTTTTAATTTTCTGAATGGCGCTTTGAATTATTTTAGTGCTTTGTATTTTGCTTTCTCCATTACTCTATATATGAGGTGATGCACATTTGATGTATTGTTCGATAATTGTGCAAGAACCTAGAGCTTAAGCCACAAGGATCGCTTAGCTTAACAATCGTGAAGGCAAATAATTTGAAAAACATGGAAATGATTGGAAAGTCGATCCTTATGTGATTGCATATATTCACCACTTGAAAAGTTCAAAAGAAAGGTTGTTGATTACAACTTAAACCCTTTTGGAATCATGTAATTCGCTTAATTGCAGAAGATAAGAAGACCCGTGTGTTGTACTGAGGTTACGCTTTTCTCCTTTTGCTTTTCTCAGATTGTCGGTTTCTCATTTGTATCACAGTGATATCAAATGTGATATCACATTTAATATCACAAGTGATAACATGTGTTTCAATTTTCTTTATTTTGTTGAATCAATTGTGGTAATGGAGGATCTTATGATATCACAGCGTATATCAAAGTTGTTTCGAGCGCCTTTAATTTGTTTTGTGGAGTTGTTGTGTTTTTCAACCACAACCGCAGCTTGTTGTTGATTCTTTCGCTTGATGGAACTGCTTTTTTTTTTGCAAATTGCAATCACAAATAGTTTGGTGATATCGTATCTTTTATGCCCCTACAAAACAAACAAGTATGCTTTTTAATTTGTAATATCTCCGTGAGATTTCATTATTTTTGTACATTTTGTATATATTATCACCGAGATATTTCTCTTCCAGTACATGATGATTTTGTGCTTTTATCGCAATTGACAATCACAGGAGATGTGTTATCGTTGGTTTTGGTCTGCTTAAGAATGAAACTACTGAATCTTGTGTATCGTTACTCCAAGCATTCAAGAAAGCTTCTGTGCATTATCCGAATATCATTGTAACTGGTCAAGATGGTGCTATGCGAAAAGCACTTGCAGCTGAGCTTCCTGGTTCTAAGCCCCATCTTTGTCATAAATTAGAAGTTATGTATCTCTTGTGATAAATAGTTGAAATTTATTTTTTGAGGTCTTTGTGAGTTTATGAAATATTTTGTCATTTTATCACTTGTGATAAAGCATGAAAATGATGAAATGTTTACATCATTTATGTGTATTGTTTTACTTGTTTCTAACATGTATCACTTGTGATATTATTCTTTAATTGATATATATGTCGACCTTTTTTTTCCGAATCGTTATGTTACTAAAAAGAATGCTTAATTAATCCTATTCTTGTTTGATTTTGAGAATATGTCATGTTTTTATTTTCATAGTTTTCTTCATAAAGTCAACGGTATTTTTAACTGACTTTTCATTAATATCACTTGTAATACTCTAATAAAATTACCAAAAGATTGATATATTCAGATAAACCAAAAGCATTGTTTACAACTGAATAGAAATTACCATTGTTTACAATTTAAGTAGCAAGAGAAAATTACAATTTAAGTAGCAAAAGAAAATTACTAATTGATGCTTTTGTCCTTTTATTTTCTACAACTTTCTTCTTCAGCCTTTATGAGCATCCATTCCTTTTGTCTTCTTTCCCACTTCATTCTTTTTAGTTTGCGCTTCTTCTTCTTCATTCCTCTTCTTCTTTTTCTCGCAACTCGTCTTTACTTTCTTAAATGCAGATTCATTGTCGCTCAACAGCCATCGTTGATGGTGTTGGTGGTTGTAGATCCCGTTATATCACGGTGATATCACGATGTTTCTTTCAAGATTTGTTGGTGGTGTATCTGTTTCTATTTTTGTTCTTCGTGTTTTCTAAGCTTAAATGTCTAGCGTAAGATTTTGTTAATTTGCTTGGTATTGTTAGTGTTGTCGGTGACGATGTTGTTTCTTTGTTCACTTCTTCAATTTGACTTGGTTGTTTTTTCGCCAAGGTCTTTTTCCTTTCACCTTCAACCCCGCTTTTGCTTCTTGATAGTTCTCGCTTTATATTCAAATCAGATAAAATATATACCATGTTAGTGTATGAATTGTTCATTGTTTTTAATATCATACGTGATATATAAACCGAATAAGTATACGCCATCAAATATCATAGGTGATATACTACCAACAAGCAATCATTACAACTGTTGTATCATGTTTATATACTACCAATAAACAATCATTACAACTGTTGTATCACATGTGATATACTACAAATAAGCAACTGCTGTAAATCGTTGTATCACGGTGATATACTAACAATAAGCAATCATTGAACTGTTGTATCATAAATGATATACTACCAACTAATACTAGAGTCAAATACCACTTTTAAACATATCGAAGAATGCCCAATCTATCCATTATGCACATATATCTACTATAAATCTAACAAAAGCATGTTATAGTCACAATATTTATTTTAGCCTGTTAAGTCTCTCATATTATCACAATAATTATCTAACTTTCACAACAATCCCTCAATAAACTACTAAAATCTACAAAAACAGCAAAGTGTTCATACTGTAGAATAAATATCCGTGTTTTTAGGGATACCATTATAACATTCTACCGAAGTATACATACATATTCTCATCGAATGTGTATATATCACTAGTGATATAACACATAAGCTAAATGTTAAATCAAGTACGCCGCATACATCTGTGGTTTCATCACAATTAATTCTTCTAAAGGAGACATGCTTATACGCTATAAAGTATACCTTTACTTTTATGAATCTCTGGAGATGGAGTCAAAAAATTGATTGACGACATAACTGCATTTACTTGCAGTAGATAGTATATCATCAAAACTTTTAGCCAAAAAAAAGTTTAACTATGATTACAAAACAATAAAAATGAAATATCAAAAGTGGTACTATACATGACATATAATATATCTTAACAAGTAAACAAAAAAACCTATCAAATAAACAAAAATTTCACAAGTGATAATACATATATACAGTTCAACTTCAAATATCACTGGTGATACTACACGTATGATACTTTTCACTCACACATTTCATCAAACACTTGGTGTGCATCCATGTATACAAAGTGTTTTACTCAGAAACTTAACCAAATGTAAACACTAAAAAACAGAACCAAAAGCATGTCACAATCACAATAAAAATCACACCAAAACAAATTCATTTTTTTGTATATACTAATAAGCAACTAAAATCAACAAAAAAGCAAAAAAAAATCTCAATAAACATTATCAAAAACTGAAATATAAGAATAAAAATCACAGCAACTAGTTAATAAATAACAAAATAATGAATCGGAAGCTTCGTACCATGTTTTTTTCCCCGGATCTGATTCTGATTGCCTCGATTCGTTCATTTTTATGTATTTTCTTTGATTTTGACGGTTAAAATTGAATGATTTGTTATGTTTTTGTTTTATTTTGAAGTTTTCATTTAGAGAGAGAAAGTGATTGTGGAGATTCTGGAAAGTTATCAGTTTGAGTGTGGGGTTGGGTGGGTTAAGTTTGCAAAAGTTACATAAATTGTCCTTCCGTGTTTTTTTATTCTTAAAAATTGTTTTTTTGATCGGACGGTCCACAATTGTCCATTGGTATGCAATAATTTAAAGGTATGTAAAATAAAGTGTCTCTAAGTTTTAAAGTATCTGTCTAAATATATGTTGACCGTATGTAAATGAATAAATAGTTGTTTGTTTTGTATTATAAAGTGTTAGGTCACTAGTTTTATAAACACAAGTTATAGAGAAAGGGATGAAGGCGGATGAACAAGTATCACACACACACACACGTTAATATGTAAGGCGGTTAGGCGAGAGAGCGTGTGAAAAGAAAACTTGAACAACCAACCTCAAATGAGGGTTTACAAGATTATTTATAGGAGAAGCTAGGCAACACCCTAGTTCCCATCCTTTCTTATGTGGGCTTGGGCCTAAGCTTATGGGCCTTCTACATAAGCTTGACCTTAAACAAACATAAAGGCCATAATAAAGCTACCTATTACATATGAAATATAAATACTTGAAATATGTTTAGAGTGATTCCAACAATCTCCCTCAAGTATATATGAATGTAAACGTGAAGGCGTTGATGTAATAGTAGGCGTGACGCCTTCGACATTCTTCTTTCTTGTGAGAGGAATTGTCTTGATTCGAACAATCTCCCATTGTAGAGAGATAGTTATCTTTGAACAGCTTATGCTCGACGCCATCTTTAACTTTGTTCTTTGATCATTGTTCTTGTGGTGAAAGTGATAGTATGTTGTTGTTCGCATCGCCCCGCCTCAGTCCGCTTTCATCGCTCCGGTGTCTTCACGTCATTCTTCAACATGCTCACACGCCTATGACGTTGGAATTCAACATCGATGAAGTTCTCTAAGTCTTTAACTTTGTAGATTCTTTGGTTTGACGAAGAATCATTCGACGGTTGTGTTGCTTTTGAATAGAACTTCCATTAGTGATGATGTTGGCGTGAGCATGAGAAGAATTAGCACGATCATCCCGCCTCCGAGCTTCCATAAGAAGAAAACATTTCAAACAGTTAGTAATAAGCGGTTTCCAGACTTACAAGTTTGAACTCGAGAGTGTTAATGAGATAGTGTGAAAACACAACTCTAATTCTCACAAAGGCCGCTCTCGAACCTGGAGTCCCACAAGTGAGATAACGCGATGTACCGGGCACATTTACAGCTCGGATGAGTTGTCGAGGTACACCAAGCATCACCTCACAATCAGATCAGATGAGACACACTCCGCGTAATCCACGGGAGTTACCGGAACTACCGCCGTGGCTGTTTGATGTCGACCCGGCAGAGTTTCCATTCAATCACCGAGGATCATGATGTGAACCTCTCATAAATGTTCTCGACATTGCTAAGATCCGTGAAGGACTCGATATGAACCATCGATGATCTTATTTGTTGATCATCAAGTGATTAAATGTCAAGTGTTCCTAAGAGATCTTTTGATGAATCTCGTGGCTCTAGACTCAACGGTGCGTTTTGGTTTTCCCGCGGAGACTAGGAGAGGTCTCCTTCTTCAATACCGATCTCAAGAGAAAGCCAATAGTTTATGTAGGGTTCCCCGTGAGAATGAAACAAGCTTCCGCTGAGAGAAACTTGAGTGGCTAAGAAGGTTTAGTGCATGCGCCTTTGGGTCCATGACGACTTTTAATCTTCAATACCGGTGTCACTAAGTGACAACCAAGAGTATATGAATTGAACCCGTTATGCGCCCTAAGTTGAATAACTGAGGGCTATTTCTTTTCACCCTTTACTTTACATTTCTTTTTGATTCTTCAACCTTCTTTCTCCGATTCTCATATTCTCCTTTTACAATCATTCCTAAGGACTTCTAACACTAACTAATGGTAGTGTCCTTGGGTAGATCCTCCGACTCTGGCGGATCATAGGACTGTTATTCCTAACCTTAGTCACCTTATAACCCATGACTAACCTATGTTTGCCATTATAACCACTGTGATGTTAAAATCTCTCAAAGGGTTTGTTAACGAAAACATGTTTGAACCACGTGAGAGATGAAGTTTTGCATAAATATTCCCCTTCACATGTGCTTAATAGTTTTAATGGTTAAATGCATGAAGGAAAGAGCGCGACTTTTGAATTGATCCACTAAAGATAGACAATCTCCGCGAGACACGGTTACGTTGAATAGTTAAAGAGATATATTGTCGACTTTTAGGTGACAACTAGCTCTAATAACTACCTTGAAGGTGTAGACAAACCTTGGAAGGTTGTCAAACCCGTCGAGTTCATGTCTATCAAAAGTTTCTCGAATGGTACTTTACTCGAGACAAGTCCTTTGCGAGACACGTTTACATCACTAGCGAACTAGCTTGAAATTATTACCCGTCCAGACAATTCTTTTCGAGTTACTAACAGTTTAGTACCGTCAATTCGTTGTTTAAGTCTCGAACTTCACAGATTCATTTGCATTCACAACATATTTCTTATCACACAAATTTTCTCCCCTCAAAATGGCATATGACAATGTTATTTTTGAAACGTTTGAGAATAAATATGACCATTTCGAGTGTTGCGGGAAGACGACCACTATGAACAATTTGTGAACAAAGTTTTAAATCAAATACCCCTCAATTAGTGATATAAACGGTTGAGGTTTTGAAAATCTTATGGGAAGTACTTGTCTTTTGAGCAAAACCTTGAAAAGTGAAAGGTTTGATAGGTTTTACTCAAAAATAAGAAGCCGCTCCTTTTATAAAGATGTGGTAATCGAGGCGCACTACGTGGTCCTTTCTCGAGACACGGGTTGTACATCGTTATGTGTGCACAAGTTATATTAGGGAAAAGGTGAAATAAGTATGAAACAAATTAACCTTTCCCCAATTGACGATGTTTCTAAATTAGCTTCCTCAAACCGATAACCGTCTTTAGCAGATTTGAAACTTTGATGAAGTCTACATTTCTCTAACTTTGGAGGTTTCAAGATGCAATAAATTTGTAGATGAGCAAGAAACCACACAAAGTATGTCCGACTAATTGCGGAAGATCCGTTCGAGGGTAACATGCCGAAATCAACAAGATCTTCTCACGATGTAGACGCATCACACCAAATAAACCATGAAAGACGAAATGATACGGCTTTCCTCGATCATATGGTCTTACGGAATACTAATCACACGTAAGTATGCAATAAGTCGATACCAAGGCGTGTGTGAGGCATCATAACATCATATTTAGGTAACTTCACACAAGATCACCCGTGAAATTGAGACGATAACACCGAATTAAGACGTTTGAACCACAGATCGCCTCATTTCTTCGCCTTATGGAAGAAATTTTGGAGAGCATTGGTTTTCGCAAGGAAGCACGTGGAAAACGAAGAAGGAAAAGGACGCCTACACTCTCCCCTCGATGTTTTCAATGAATCGTAATCATACACCACGTATGTTGATGATGAATTGAAGACATCAAACCATGTAAATCCAAGCAACCGAACAAGTGTGAAGTACCATAAATATCTCGAGAGAATCAATGGCGACAAAAAACATCTCGGCTCATTGTTGATCATCACCGTGACATTGTTGTAGGAAACACTTTGTTCTTACATTATCAAAGATTCGATTGTTGGAGGTGCATCTATAACAATGGTAGTTGTTGTAGTTTGAGTGTATCCGAAATTAGAGTATTATCGGTTGCCAGCAATGAAACATTCGATACATCCGAAGCACGACTTTTGACATAATCTTTAACTGGAGGAGCCAAAGAATGTTCCCAATTTATGATGATTAAGTACAATGGTGGAACAAACGGTGATGGATCATGATATTTTTGACGGTGAGAAACGGGTCCTCACTGTTTTGCAAGAGGAGCCATAGTCATGTTGTACTGCATAGAAAGATAGAAGGGGCAAGAAGAGAAAGACATGGATCCCCAAGTGTAACCGGGTTCCGTGTGTTAGATGCATAAAGATGTAGTGTCAATTATCTTCGACACCGAACATGCTATTTTGATGATTTCCTTTCCGCCTCACGGATGGATGTAGAGGTATCACACTTGTTTTGGTGCAACTACTTAGTATCTTGCTGTAGGAATCCACCCAAGACCAACAAGTGTTGAAAACTTTACCGTTGGTATCCATCTAAGGTTAGATCTAAGGGATGTTGAAACTTTTCGGGAAGAATTTGCATCCTATATTGATCCACCTATTAGGTTTCTCAAATTTCACGCCTAGAGCAACGGGTTTATTTCTAACTGCTTGAGTTAACTTAGGTTTTGGTTTGCTACTAGCAAAGGTGTTCGAATACACTGAAGGTGATACACTAGGTCGTGAACCTAAGATTCCATCCTTTTGGAGTAGTGCCCTTTCCTAGCCTTTTCAAGATCACGTTCTTGTACGCGTCATTTGAATCATATGAATCTTTACGCTTAATGCTCGGTTTAGACACGAGATTTGAACTAGTCCTAGATTGGCCAGAGCAACTACTTGTTGAGATATAATGTAAACAGTATAATGAAACAAATTTAATAGAAATGAAGCATTATTCATTGGTCGGAATGTGGGTAACCGGTTTTGACAAATGATTATTCTCAACAACTTGGGAGGCAATCGTGGTTTTGACGATTTTGAACGCTCGATTGAAAAGCGGCTGGTTGTCTAACTCATCGATTGTTTTCGATTGGTTTTAGAGACGATTTCCCAAGATAGTTGGTTTTGCAAAATTAGTATCCACATTCTTGTCGATGAATCTTCTCGGTTTGTTTTGTAAAGCAACATGTGCAAGCCCTTTGCTTGAAGTTGAGCCTTTAAATGCTCATTTTCTTTTACTAATAAATCCACACGATTACTTTGTTCATATGAAGACCCACCATTGTGTTTCAAGAAAAGATTTGTTTTGAAGTTTAAGTTCAAGAGAGATGCAATGTGCCTCTAGTTTTGAAAAATCTTTATGAAACCGAGCAATGGTCTTTTGAGAAGAATGTTTTCGATTCAAGAGTTTGATTTGACGCTTTAGTTGAATTGTTAACAAGCGCGGCTCGTATATGAGAAAGTTGTTCGACATTGTGCAACATCTTGGTCAACCTCTCCTTCATTATCGAATTCAGTTGCTCGGTTTGTTGTATCGCATTCTGCAGCGTAATATGATCACGATGATTGTGCCTCGACCATCCGCTCGTGGTCGATTGTCATAGGTGGGTAAGATATCTTCCTCAACCATTTGTTCATCGTCACGCTTAGGCTCTTGTCGTAGTTAAGTATGATATCTTCTCCGGATCCGCTCATTATGTCTTGCTTTTCCAATGCTACAACCTCATTGTCCGTGACACGACGGATGCGACTCACAACATTCTCAACGTCCATTTGAGCATTCCTTTCATGTACAAGAACTCTTGCACCTTGTACGATCATGGGATATTGGGAAATAGATGTTGTCGACGTGAATGCCGAGAGATATAGCCATGAATCCTTCTTGCAATGCCACAAATGGATCTTTATGATCATAATTCATTTCACTTTCCCGCAGAAGAATCAAAGAGAAGAAAAGGTGCGAAGACGAAATAGCACACGAAGGCCGATATAGTAAATTTCAATTTCCTCCAAATATGATTTTGAAAATTTTGACTCTCAAAATTTGAAATTCACTATAAAATCCAATTCTAAGAATGAAGGAAAAATTGAGTTATGACAATTTTGACGCCAAATTTGACCCGAAAAATTTGAATTTAGGCCCAAAATTTGAATTTTGACCAAAATTTTCACGAGTTAAACCAAAATTTGAATATCGCGTAAAAATTGAACGCTTAGTCTCCTCGAAAAATTAACTTGTGTTGATGGATCTTTGTAGTCGAATGAACCTTTGTTGAAGAAGTGTCCTTAGGCGTAGAAATCACAATAATCCAAAGTTACGGCGTAGAAATCACTTAATACCACTTATGCGTAAAGACACCAAGTTACGGCGTAACAAGAATAGTTACGCAGAGAATTTAGCTTACGCGTAGCGTGAAAAAGACTAAAGTTATGCGTAAACAATAAGTTAGGCGAGAAAGTTAGCGTAGTATTACCTTATCGTAGGACTAGGTCTACGCGTAAGATGAATCTTAAGCGTAAGATTTTCTACGCGTAAGCTTTATGCTTAAGCGTAAGATTAGGGTTTTATCCCAAGTGATCTTTACACTATCACAAAGGCAAAAGAAACTAAAGTCGACGATTTCGGACTTATCCAAGTAAGAAAACACGGAATAAACCACTAAACCAAGATCAAGCCAAGAACAAAGTTACGCGTAGTCCTACTCAGATAACTAGGGTTTTGATACGCCGTAATCCTACTCGTAAGAATGATTTTGTCCAAAGATGTTTCTAAACCGGTTTTGTGTGATGAAATAGCTCAATAACACCAAAATAACACAAAAGTGTGAAACTTGATGATCCAAAGCACCTAAAACGAGCTACGCGTAGGATAACACTTTCGACAAAACAAGCTTAAAAACAAGGAAATACACGTAAAGTTCCAAACTTTTGCCAAAACCAATAGTTTAACACCTAATAACGTTGAAAGTACAAGAATCTTGATTCAAAAGTGTAAAAATCAGTTTTAAGCGTGACTAAGTTTAGGAACCTGTTACGCTGCGTAGACCAAACCCACTTCAAACACAACGATTCACCCAACTATTTGGCGATTGATACCAATGTTAGGTCACTAGTTTTACAAACACAAGTTATAGAGAAAGAGATGAAGGCGGATGAACAAGTATCACACACACACACACGTTAATATGTAAGACGGTTAGGCATAGAGAGCGTGTGAAAAGAAAACTTGACAACCAACCCTCAAATGAGGTTTACAAGATTATTTATAGGAGGAAGCTAGGCAACACCCTAGTTCCCATCCTTTCTTATGTGGGCTTGGGCCTAAGCTTATGGGCCTTCTACATAAGCTTGACCTTAAACAAACATAAAGGCCATAATAAAGCTACCTATTACATATGAAATATAAATACTTGAAATACTGTTTAGGAGTGATTCCAACATAAAGTGTCTGAATTAATAAAATTATTGTTATACCCTTTTATTTAAAATAAGTGATGATTATTGGTTAAAAAGTGAAAGGGTAAATATGTAAAAGTAGGATAAAAGTGATGACTTAATATAGAGACCCTCATTCTCATGGCTTTTTCTAAAAGGTCATCCATTTAAATTAAGCATCAAACAAACACTCAATTAGTGACTTAATTAAATTACCTATTTTACAATTAAGACTCTTTAAGTCATTATAAAACACCACCTTAGTAATGACAAATTAGCTTAGTAAATTTTCATAAGAGTTAACTACATTTTTGGTTCTTGTGGTATCGGGTATTTCAATTTCAGTCTAATAATTTTAAAAAAAATTGGATCCACTCCAAAACCCGATGACCTGTAATAAGTTCAGTCCAATTTCACCAACACCGTTAGTTTGACATATGTTGACCGTTAAGTGTGAGGACAAATGTGTCTTTTATGTACTAAAAAAATATCATATCCATCACAACACACTCACACATCTCTTTTATCTTTTCACTCACCTTCATCTCCATATCCATCTCATCTTCATCTTCATCTTCATCTTCATATCAACCACCCTTTTTTACCGCATAAACACACAAACTAATCTCATTTCATCTTCATATCAATACATAAACAAATCTAATTAACCATTATTATCTTCATCTTCATAAACACATAAACCCACTGCCGCCACCTATAGCCATTTCTGGTCACTTCTACCGGACACCAGCCCACACCAACACCAACGCCTAACCCCCACTACAACCACTTAACCGCCAGCTAAACACCTACCAAAATTTACAAAATTAAAGCCCTAACCCTAATTTGGGGGGGGAAGGGTATTGTTTCACCGGTAATTATTCTTGGCGGTTTACTACGCTTATCATATTTGTTGTTGCAATGATATAAGGTGGTTATTGGTTTTGTAGCTGGCTATCACATTTGATGTTCTTATAAATGGTTGTATTTGTAGGGTAAAGAGATACACTTAAGAAAAGAGGTGCTTGGTTGGGTTTATGAATGAGTTTGTTAGAGGTAACAAGGAAAACGGGTTGGGATTTTTTATTTTATTTATTTATTTATTTATTTTAAGATCTAAATATTGTTGTTTGTGATTGGGAAATTATTGTTAGTTTTTGAAGATGATTGAAGGTGAGAATGGTTGGAACTTGGAAGGATGTATAGTTTTGGTTATGATGATGTTGGTGTTGGTGTGTGTGAGTTTTGCTTTTCTTTTAAAGAAAGATGACAACGGTTTTAGTTGGTCGTGAATGTTCTATGCCCCGCTGTGTATGTGCTAAGAAATATTTTATTGACCATTTAAATACGCGTCATTTTAAAGCGATGTTTTGAAAGCTTCACACAAGGATCGAGTAGCGAGAGATTTTTCATTATTTTCGATTGCTTGATCGTGCACTTCATGAGGCGGTGTTTGGCTTTGTGGGTGTGTTTTGCACCCACACTTTTAGTAAGAATTGTAAACACGCCGGTGGGGAAGTGGTTATAGCTCCTAGTTTTAATGATGTTGCGATCTATGCCATCCCTGTACCTCCTAGACCAGTTTTGGACGCAGTTATTGTTGTATCGGCTAGTACGGTTAATGATGTTGGGGGAGGGTTTGACCCTGTGGTGCCATTACATGCGGTTGAATCATATTTTTTTGACATTAACCTCCTTGGTCGTGTCTTCTTGAAGAAGTTGCGTACGGTGAAATGTATTCCCCCCAGGCTACGTCTCGGGTTCGCTAAGATTTTCCATAATGCTCGAGACAAGGTTCTTGCGTGCCCGAGGGATCTATCGGTGTGGGTGCAACTTCTCATTCTGCCATGTTGTGTTTTGACCACCTTCGTGCCAACTAATAGAGCTCAAAGACGTTCTGGAGAGCGGGAACGGTGTCAATTTGAAAGTATATCTCAGGTTATTCTCCGATGGAGCGATCCTGCAGATAGGATGGGGTTGGTGGTGGAACGTTTAGCTGGAGTCACTTCACCCCTCGGTGGGTTCAAGAAACCCAAAGATCATGATGGAGCTAACTTGGTTCAATGTAAACGTAAGTCGGGAGATGGGCACTTCACGCCGCTATCAAGGTGCTTACGTCCTCCGGAGTTGCCCCATCTACTCGTGACACCCTCGGTTGAGTTAGAGGCCAAGCACCCTATGCCCCACCTCCAATTTTGTCCTCTTAGCCTTTGGGTGAAGAGGCTCTTAGTGTGCATAATAACTTGGTGTTGAATAGGATCCATAGTTTTCCTAAAAGGACATCATGTGGTTGGGATGGGCTTAGAGCACAACATTTAATGGATTTTTTTTGGGGGGGGGGGGTTGCGTCCGCCATTGCCGATGATTTGTTAGGTGCTATCCTTGGCGTTGTTAACATGTTCCTTGGTGGAAAGTGTCTTGCTTTATTAGGGAGTATATTGCCAATGCCCTTTGACTCCTTTGGCCAAGCCGGGTGGAGGTATACTGACCTATTGTCGTCGATGACGGTGTGGCGCAGACTTGTATCTAAGGTGGCTTCTTCGTCAATTGGCAACTCTATGAATACATACTTACAGGATTTCCAATTTGGTGTCGGCATCCCTGGTGGTTGTGAGGTCGTTCTCCATTCCGTGAATAGGCTTATTGAGGCTAAGGGTCACGACCGGGTTTTCTATGTTCTTTGGTGGATTTTAAGAATGCTTTCAATCTAGTAAATAAGGCGCCTTACTTGAGGAGACAAGGATGCGATGCCCTTCTATTGCCCCTGGGTTGAGTTTTGCTATGCGATGGCTAGACTTTATTACGATGATTCTATTCTTTGGTCCTGTCGAGGGGTTCAACAAGGGGATCCGCTGCCCCCGTTGTTTGCACTCGTTGCACCCCTAGTCCGGACTATTAATCGGCCTTGTGAACTTACTCTTGAGCTGGTATCTTGATGATGGTACTATTGTGGGAGATACCTCATGGTAGCAAGCGCTTGACATCATTAGGACGGATGGTCCAGCTCGGGGTTTGTTTTTGAATGTTGATAAGACCGAACTTTTTTGGCCTGTGGAGGACCCTAGAAGTAGGGTGGAGGGTGTCTTTCCTATAATTATCTCTCTTCCGACCAATGGTGTCAAACTTCTTGGTGGATCGGTTAGTTTAGATGAAAGCTTTTGTTAGATTTGGCTTTGAAACGGGTCTCTAAAACCTTATCACTAATGGAGGCAATTCTTAAACTTAATGACACCCAATGTGAGCTCCTTCTTCTTTGTTATTGTGCCGGGTTGCAAAATTATCTTACGCTTTGAGGACATGCTCCCATCAGTATGTACGAGAGGCTCAAGCTCGCTTGATCGGATGTTACGCCTCTTTGGAGAAGATTATTACCGCCTCTGGACCGGATTTGGTGGTGGCGGTGGAGGTTGGCTACCTCCCAATCAAGATGGGTGGGCTTGGCATCTCTGTCGTGAGTGACATTATCCGAAGACGCCTTTCTCACTTCTCGATTGCGGAAGAGTGACCCTGAGGGGCGGATATTGGTAAAATTGGTATTAATTCTCATGGTCCTTCATTTTAGCATGCCCTTGATACTTTCAACTCTGCTTGTGATATAGATGTGCTTTTTGTCACCTCTGACACTCCTACCCCCATATGATGAAAACATTGGCAAAGTGTTACTTTGGTGTCATTGAGAAAGATCTTGTTTCCAAGTATTCGTTAAGCCCAAGGCAAGTAGCGGTTCTCAGTAGCACCCGCACCCCACACGCTCAAGACTTCCTATTCACCAGACCTATTGATGGGTTGGGCCAGAGAATGAACCATCATCAATTCCGTTCAGTGTTGTGTTATAGGCTTACCATACCTATGTTTTCTGAAGGTAGTCCTTGTCCGAGTTGTAATATGCACGGTCTATACCAATGGGGAGACCATGCGGTTCACTATTCTAGTGAAGTGGGTATGAAGTTCAGGCACAACCTAGTACGGGATATTCTTGTTGACATATGTTCCAAGGTAGGGATCATGGTGAGAAAGGAGGCTCCAATCGGGTTTCACGAGAGATGGTAAAGAACTTCGCCTGCATACTTGTTATTATTCAATTGAATTCGTGGTAAGGATGCATGTTTAGATGTCTGGGATCTCTCCTTTGCGGGTATTGATGCGGCTTCATGGGCTCCGTGGGTAGCCTTACATAATGTTGTGGAGAAGAAAAAAAGAAATATGCGTCCAAATGTGAAGACAACGTTTACAAGTTCATACCATTTGTTTTTTCCACTTTTGGGGAGCTTGATACGGAGGCTTTGGGTACACTTTCACGCATCAAGACTATTGTTGTTAGCCACTCTAATAATGTCAAGAGTGGGGCCTTTATTTTTCATAGACTAAGCTTTTGTATCTAGAAATGAGTGGGAGCCCAATTAGTGTCTCGGCTTCCCACCAATTTCTTGTAAATCCTTTTAATTTTCTAATGAAATGACGTTTTATAAAAATTAAAAAATAAATAATAATAATAATAATAATAAAAATTAAAAAATGAAATGACGTTTTGCACCCACACGTTCAGTAAAAATTGTAAACATGCCGATGGGGAGGTGGTTCTAGCACCTAGCTTTCATGAAGTGGCGATCTATGGCATCAATGCACCACTCGCGCCAATATTAGATACTGAGAATGGTGCTCTCGTTGCATCAACCATTACTGATGGTGGTATTGGTCGAGAGGTCGTTCCTTTGACTACTTCTCTGGACGGTGGGACTGTTTTTGATATCAACTTACTAAGTCGGGTGTTCTCGATGAAGTTACGTACTGTTAAATGCATCCCTCCTAGGCTACGCTTGGGTTTCGCCAAGATTTTTCATAATGCCTTAGATAGGGTTCTTGCATGCCCGGGGGATCTGTCGGTATGGGTGCAACTCCTTATCTTGCCGTGTTGTGTTTGACCTCTTCGTATCAGCTAATAGAGCTCAACGCGCTCGGAGAGCGGGAAAAGGGCCACTTGAATGTATCTCTCTGCTATCCTCCATTGGAAGGATCCTGCTGAGCATGTGTTTGCACCGGTGATGGAACGTTTATCCGGGACCACTTCTTCCTTTGGTGGAATGACGAAACCTAAAGATCTTGATGCAGCTAACCTAGTTCAATGCAAGCGCAAACTGGGGGACGGACACTTTACCGCGGCCATTAAGGTGCTTACGTCTTCTGGTGTCGCCCGCCTACATCCGACACCCCTGCACGAGTTAGAGGCCAAACATCCCGCGCCCCCACCTCCAATTTTGTCATCGTCTCCTCTAGATGAAGATGCACTACGGTGGATAAGGACTTGGTGTTGAACAGATCCGCAGCTTCCCAAAAGGAACCTCTTGTGGCGAGATGGGCTTAGAGCACAACATTTAATGGATATATTAGGAGGGCTGCGTCGCCATTGCCGATGTCCCTGTTAGGTTCCATCACGTGGGTTGTCAACCTGTTTCTCGGTGGAATGTGTCCTGCTATATTGGGAGAATATATTGCTAGTGCCCCCTTGACTCCGTTGGTTAAGCCGGGTGGAGGCATACGCCCTATTGTCGCTTGCGGTGCAGGCGAGGCTTGTTTCGAAGGTTGCTTCGTCTTCTATTAGTAACTCCATGAATACCTATTTGCAAGACTTTCAATTTGGAGTCGGCGTCCCAGGTGGGTGTGAGGCTGTCCTTCATTCGGTGAATCGGCTCGTTGAGGCTAAGGGTCACACTGTTGGGATGTCCATGTTGTTGGTGGACTTCGTAACGCTTTTAACTGCGGTTGTGAGTGTCCTTCTCCAGGAGACCAGGATCAGATGCCCTTCTATTGCTCCGTGGGTTGAATTTTGCTATGCCAGCCGGCTAGACTTTATTACGATGATTCTATCCTTTGGTCTTGTCAAGGGGTGCAACAAGGGACCCGCTTAGGCCCCTTGTTGTTCGCCTGCCTTACACCTCTAATCAATGCTATCAATAGGTCCTGCGAGCTCACACTTCAGGCCTGGTATCTTGACGATGGTACTATTGTTGGAGACACCCTTATGGTTGCCAAGGCGCTTGACATTATTATGACAGATGGACCGGCTCGGGGGTTGTTTTTGAATGTCGATAAGACTGAACTCTTCTGGCCTAAGGAGGATCCTAGAAGCAGGGTGGAGGGTGTTTTTCCCATAAATATCTCTCGCCCAGTCGAAGGTGTCAAACTGCTAGGTGGTTCAGTTAGTTTGGATGAAAGTTTTTGTCAGGAGCTGGCTTTGAAAAGGGTCTCTAAAACTATCTTGCTAATGGAAGCTATCCTCAAACTTAACGACCCCCAATGTGAGCTCCTTCTTCTTCGCAATTGTGCCTGGTGGCGAAATTATCTTATACTTTGCGGACTTGTTCCCCTTTGTACGTGCGAGAAGCCCAAGTCCAGTTTGACCGAATGTTGCGTGCTTCCTTAGAGAAGATTATTACAGCCTCCGGGCTAGGTTTTGGTGACTGGCAGTGGCGGCTCGCCACCCTCCCAATCAAGATGGGCGGGCTTGGCATTCATGCGGCAAGTGACATCATCCAATATGCTTTCCTTGCCTCTCGTTTGCAAACCAATGATATGCAGGACCGGATTTTGGTTAAAACAGGCATCAACTCTTATGGCCCTTCATTTCAACATGCCCTCGATATGTTTAACAGTGCTTGTAACACAGATACGATCTCGGTCGCCTCTGACGCTCCTGCCCCCCATATGATGAAATCCTTGGCAAAGTGTTATTTTGGTGTCATCGAGAAAGATCTTGTTTCTAAGTATTCGTTAAGCCCGAGGCGGTAGTCGTCATGATTGTACCCGGCTCCACATGCACAAGATTTCCTTTTCACCATACCTATTGATGGGTTGGGCCAAAGGATGAACCATCGCCAATTCCGCTCGATATTGTGTTATAGGCTCACCATACCTATGTTTTACAAGGTAGCTCCCGCCCGAGCCGCAAGCATCGTATGGACCAATGGGGATCATGCGTTCCATCGTTCGATGAAGTGGGGTGAAATTCGAGACATAATTTGGTGCGTGATATTCTTGTCGACATATGTTCCAAGGTTGGGATTATGGTGAAAAGGAGACCTCATGGGGTTTCTTTCGAGGATCGGAAAGAGCCGCGCCAAAAGACTGCTATTATTCAATGGATCCAAGGTAAGGACGCTTGTTTGGATGTGACCGAATCTCTCCTTTGCGGGTATTGATGTGTCGCGTGGCCCCGGGGTGGCCTTACATAACGTTGTGGAGAAGAAGAAAAAGAATACGTGTCCAAATGTGAAGAAAATGGCTACAAGTTCATCCTTTTGCTTTTCTACATTTGGGGAGCTTGACACTAAGCTTTGGACACGATTTCACGATCAAGATTGCTATTAGCCACTCGAATAGTGTCAAAGTGGGGCTTTTATTTTCATGACTTAGCTTTTGTATTCGAGAAAGGAGTGGGAGCCCAATTAGTGTCTCGGCTTCCCACAAATTTTTGTAATTCTTTTGGTTTCTAATGAAGTGATGTTTTATAAAAAAAAAAAAAAAAAAAAAAAAAAAAAAAATAATAATAATAATAATAATAATAATAATAATAATAAAATAATAATAATAATAGTGTTGTTTTATAATTAAAAATAATAATAATAATAATAATAATAATAATAATAATAATAATAATAATTATTATTATTATTATTATTATTATTATTATAAAAAAAATAATAATAATAATAATAATAATAATAATAATAATAATAATAATAATAATAATAATAATAATAATAATAATAATAATAATAATAATAATAATTGAGGACCGAGGTGGCGAGGAAGGTCTTTCGATGTTATTGGTGGATTTCAAAACATCTTCAACTTGGTGGACCGTGAAGGTCATGCTCTGAGGAGGTTCTCTGCGTTGTCCCGCCATTTCGCGTTGGGTGAAATTTTGTTACTCTAGCCCACTAGATTATATTACGGAGAACACACGTTATGGTCACACCAGGGAGTACAACAAGGTGATCCGCTTGGACCTCTTCTCTTTACTCTCGTGTTACATCCTTTGATTTGTAAGATTAGAGACTCCTTTAGTCTTTCCCTTCAAGCTTGGTATCTAGACGATGGTACTATTATTGGAGATACCTTGGTCGTGGGGAAGACTTTAGAGTTTATTATGTTGATGGACCACAGTGTGACTCGAATCAATGTTGATAAAGCGAGGTTTTTGGCCAAAGGTAGACCCCATAAGCATGCTTGTGTGTCCCCCCCACCCCAATATTGCTAGACCGCTACATAGTGTCAAATTATTGGGTGGGCCGGTTAGCATAGACTTTGAGTTCAGCGATGAGCTTGTTATGAAATAGATGATGTTGCTAATCTTAGGGACCCCCAATTTGAACTGTTGCTCCTTCGTGCTTGTGCAGGCATTTCAAAGTTATATTTCTCTATGCGCACATGTTGTCCTCGGGTCTTTGAGCGTGCTCGCGTTGCATTTGATGCGACCCGCTCTTCTCCTGAACGATTATTCATCAGATCCGGGCCTCGATTTGGTGATTGGCAATGGAGGTGGCCACCGCTATTTGTATGTGGGGGCTTGGCGATATTCAAGCAGGGATGCCTTGAACTATGCATTCCTTGCCTAGACCCAATCGCCAAACTACGAGACTAAGCTCCTCGAGACAATATGATATTGTAACCTCTCGACCTTCCTTCAAGAAGCCTTAAGCGCTTTTAGTGCGAAAATGGAGATTGGCCTTCTAAGTAACCCGGATGAGATCGCCGCCTCAACTCATGAAAAATTGGCGGATATATATTTCACACGTGTTACCCAAATGGTCGAATCTACATTTTGCCTATCCCCGACAAATGGCACTTTGAGGTCGCAAAGGAGGACTACACTTCAAACCGGCTTAGGGTGGTTCCGATATCCGGTGAGACGGACTATGAATGCCAAAACTTATGGTGTGTGTTATGTTATCGGTGGGCCTCTTTTCTCTTGATGCCGTGCTCGGCTTGCTCCAAGGTTTTCACAGGGGATATTTACGGGACCATGCGGTTTCGTGTCTCGGCATTATTGGTATTAAACATCGGACAACATGGTTTACGATACTTTGGTTGATATCATTCTCGATCCGGATCTCGGCTCGAAAGAGGTAGACATCGGGTTAGGTGGAGAAAGGAGCAAGTCTTACGCCAGCAGATATCTTGCTCTATTCCCCGGACGAAGGACGGGACGTATGTGTCGATTGACGGGTCCTCTCCCTCACGCAGACCGGTATGATTGATTTTGTGCCAGTCGTGTGGTGATTGATGCCAGAAGCGTAAGCGCGTCAAGTACGGAGCTAAATGTGCAGATATTGGATATGAGTTCATCCCTTTCTCATTTTCCTCTTTGGGGAACTTGAGGCAAATGCAGTGACCTTACTTAAGCGGATCCGTAAGTTCTCTATAACTCAAGATATTGGGGGCGTCGCTAGGGGTGTAAACGAGGCGAGACGGCTCATGAGCTATTCGAGATCGACTCAGAACTACTCGAAATCGACTCGATATAAACGAGTCGAGCTCGAGCTCGAGCTACTGAGTACACTTCGGCCGAGTTCGAGCTCGACATGCTCACTCGTGAGGCTCATGAGCCCTTATCGAGCTTCAATGATATTACACTTTTACCCTTTTATATACATATAGTTACGTAAAATCGAGTCGAGTCGAGCTTGATATGCCCATTTTTCATCGAGTTCGAGCTTTAAAAGTGACAATAATCGAGCTCGAGTCGAGTTTCGAGCTCGAGTTTGAGATGACGAGCCGAGCTCGAGTTTGAAATCCAAAGCTCGAACGAGCTCGAGTCGAGTTTCGAGCTCGAGTTTTACTAATCGAGTCGAGTTCGAGCTTGGCAGTACTCGACTCGACTCGGCTCGTTTACACCCCTACGTGCTGCTACTCATATCTTCAATTATGATTAGTTTTGCTATTGCTAAAGGTGTGGGGGCCCGTATAGTTTCGCGACTCCCACTAATTTTTGTAATCTTATGGTTTTGTTTCTAATGAAAGTCATGTTTTATAAAATAATAATAATAATAATAATAATAATAATAATAATAATAATAATAATAATAATAATAATAATAATAATAATAATAATAATAATAATAATAATAATAATATTTTCTGTGACTCAAGACATTGGTGCACGTCTTCACGTCACATTTTTAGTAGGATTAGCTTCACCAGTAGCTAAAGGAGTGGGGCCCGGTCAGATCTCGGCTCCCTACTAGTTTCTTGTAAATCCTAAGTTCTTCTAATAAAGTGATGTTTAAAAAGAAAATAATAATAATAATAATAATAATAATAATAATAACACACACACACACACACACACACACACACACACACACACACACACACATACACATAATAATAATAATAATAATAATAATATTAATAATTATTATTATTATTATTATTATTATTATTATTATTATTATTATTATTATTATTATTATTATTATTATTATTATAATCATAGCTTACGCCTAAGCTTCTCCTTAGCTCTGTATTGTAACCTTGGTCCTCTTTGATGATGCTCTATGTACTTTTAATGTGAATATGGATATTGACCTTTTGAGTAACCCTAGCGAGGTCGCTTCCCCCAAACTTATGAAGAAATTGGCGATATATATTTCGATCGGGTTACCCAAACTGTTGAGTCTACATTCCATCTTTCTCCCGATGATGGCGTTATGGAGTTCTCTAAAGGAGGATCATACTGGATTGGCTAAGAGTGGTCTGATATCGGACCGGGACAAACTATGAATGCCAAGGCTTATCGTTGTGTGTTATGCTATCGGTTGGGTATTCCTCTTTCACCGCTGTTCACCGTGTTCAATTTTGTTCTAAGGTATTTTCCGGAGATATTTATGGGGATCATCTTTGTTTTGTAAGCGGGTATTGTTGGCATTAAACATCGCATAACCTTGCGCGTGATGTTCTTGTTGATATATGCCCCGGTCCGAATTTCGCACGTAAGGATGTGGATATTGGGCTTTTCGGAGATGGGGATGATCATTGCGATCGGGCGATATATTACTTTACTCGTGGGATAATGGGCGTGATGTATGTGTTGATCTTACGGATCGCCGCCCGACGCAACTGGGATGACCGATTTTATGCTGTATGCGATCATTGATGCCGCACACCGTAAACGTGTCAAGTACAATGCGAAATGTGCGGATATTGGATATGGGTTTCTCCCTTTCTTTTCTTCTTTTGGAGAACTTGAGAAGGATGCGATTACTTTACTTAAGCGTATTCGACGACTCTCTATGACTCAAGACATTGAGCGCATAGTGATTCATATTTTAATAGGATTGGTTTTGCCATTCTAGAGGTGTGGGGGCCCAGCTTGGTTTCTCGGCTTCCCACTAGTTTTTGTAATCCTATGAGTTTTTAATAAAATGTTAAGCTTTGTATAATTATAATCATAATAATAATAATAATAATAATAATAATAATAATAATAATAATAATAATAATAATAATAATAATAATAATAATAATAATAATAATAATAATAATAAATAATAATAATAATAAAATATATAATAAAATAATAATAATAATAATTATTATTATTAAAAACGCTTTCAACATGGTGGATCGGGTTGTTATGTTACGTGAGTACGGCTTCATTTCCGTGCTATTTCGCGGTGGGTTGAATTATGTTACTCTAGTCCCTGAGATTATATTATGTGAGCATACTCTCGGTCTCATCAAGGTGTGCAACAAGGTGATCCGCTTGGGTCTCTTCTTTTGCTTTAGTGTTACATCCCCGCATGTAAGATTAGAGATTCTTTTGACCTTTCCTTCGTGCTTGGTATTTGGATGATGGCACTATTATTGGTGATACCTTGGTGGTGGGTAAGGTTTTAGAGTTGATTATGAGGATGGACCTTGTCGTGGCTTACACCTCAATGTTGATAAAGCAAGTTTTTTGCCACAGGAGGACCCCGTATGTGTATGACGGTGTTTTTCCCCAATATTTCGCCCCTCACATGGTGTTAAATTATGGGTGGACTGTTAGTGTGGATTTTGAGTTTGGTAGTAAGTTGGTTCAAAAGGGTTGCTAAAACTATTGAACTTATGGATGCGGTTGCCAAACTTAATGATCCTCAATGCAAGTTGTTGCTTCTCCGTACATGTCTTTGGTATTTCTAAGTTATACTTTTCTATGCGCATGTTCTCCTGCCCTTTGGTTGTGCTCAGTTTCTTTTGATGAGGCACTTCGCTCTTCCTTGAGCGCATTGTCACCGCTCGGGCGGTTTGGCGATTGGCGGTGGAGACTTGCCACCTTACCCTTTGCTTTGGGGCTTGGTTTATATTCGCAGTGATGTCTTGAACTATGCTTTCCTTGCTTCTCGACTTCAACTGCTAGTTTACGCCTAAGCTTCTCCTTAGTTACGGTATTGTAACCGCCGGTCCCTCCTTTGATGATGCTCTACGACTTTTAACGTGAATATGGATATTGACCTTTTGAGTAACCCTAGCGAGGTCGCCCCAAACTTATGAATAAATTGGCGGATATATATTTCGATCGGGTTACCCAACTGCTGAGTCTACTTTCCATATTTCCCCGATGATGGCTTTATGGAGTTCACTAAAGAAGGATCATACTTGATTGGCTTAGGGTGGCTCGATATCCGGACCGGGACAAAGTATGAATGCGGGGCTTATCGTTGTGTGTTATGCTATCGGTTGGGTGTTCCTCTTTTCACCGCTCGTGCACCGTGTTCAAATTTTGTTCTAAGGTATTTTCCGGAGATATTTATGGGGATCATGCTATTTAAATGCATGAGTATTGTTGGCATTAAACATCGGCATAACCTTGTGCGCGATGTTCTTGTTGATATATGCCTCGGTCGGAATTTCGCTCGTAAGGAGGTGGATATTGGGCTTTATGGAGATGGGGATGATCCTTGCGCCCGGTGATATCTCGCTTTACTCGATAGTGGGTGTGATGTATGTGTTGATCTAACGGATCGCCGCCCTTGACGCAACTGGGATGATCGATTTTATGCGGTGGCGATCATTGATGTTGCACGACGTAAGCGTGTCAAATACGATGCTAAATGTGTGGATATTGGATATGGGTTTCTCCCTTTTCTTTTCTTCATTTGGCGAACTTGAGAAGGACGCAGAACCTTGCTAAAGCGCATTCGACGATTCTCTATGACTCAAGACATTGGGAGCGTCGTTGCGGTTCATATTTTTAATAGATTGGTTTTTATTG
>CM040241.1:293358529-293397782 GCA_022545495.1 Chrysanthemum lavandulifolium
GATCTTAGAATCAACTTGAAATTGAATTAAAACATGTTAACACAATCACTAACTAATCATATAATAATCAACATCATTTAAGCAAGTGTATAAAGAAACTAGCCACTCATAGCAAACATGAACATAAACTCATAACTTTGATCATTAGAAAACATGATTAAAAGTCTTACAATGCTTGGAATAAGATTACAAATGATGGAGTAATGATTCCCAAAGGATCGTGGTGGACTTAGTGTTTTGGCTTCAAAGGTGGAACTTCGGAACTCCAAACTTTTACGGCTTTCTAAGGACGAATTTCGGAGGTTTAAGGCTTGGTTTGATGAGTAGAGAGCTTTGTAATTGAAGTGTGTATAATATGCTCACATTTAGCCTCTATTTATACTACTTCCAAGGCCTAGGGTGTTAAATGCTTGACTTGGCCTCAAGGAGTAAGGAAGGGACTAGAATACACCAGAGAAGGACCTAGAATCGTTTGGATGCAAAGGGAAGCTTAATGATGAAGATTTGACAGCTGCGACTTCTCCAACCGGATCGGTCATACGACCAACCGATCCGGTTGGTCTTCAATAACACACCGACCGATCCGGTTACGGGTTGCGACCGATCGGTCGGTCATGGCAAAACATGTATTCGACCAAATGCCAACCGATCCGGTGAAGGTGTAACGGATCGGTTGGATCTTCGAGACATGAAACTTGATCTTTCTCACGTTACTCGACTTGTAGAACTTGGTTCTTCAATCACTAAGGTCTTCAAAGGTACTTGGGATTTAGCTTTCTTGAGGCGGAATCTTCGATTAATCGCATATTTCCATATTTTCCTCCATTTCCCTGCACTTGGTTATGAATGCTAGACAAACAACTCTAGATACGATTAAGTGCTAAAATCACACAAATATAACCAAATAACAGATATAAAAGTACACACAATGCTACTAAAAACATGCACAATCTGAGTGTTATCACCTTGGGTATATCCCAAAACAATAAAGAGAAAACTTTGTATGAATATACACAAATACGTGGGATTTATTGGAATGTATTTGAAAGATTAAAGTGAACAAATGAAAACAGAATGTGATAACCATAAATTCAACATTATTTATCAATAATGCGGATACTCTCAAAGTATCATGGTTACGCAATTTCCTTGCGTAATCTCACAACTTGATTTAAAACTTGCACATTAGTAGCGGTTGTGGAAATGATTTGGGAAAATAAAGGAAACGGTACTATTATGACTAAGTCGAGTCACAAGCGAGACCTTTTGTCTAAATGAGCGTGAGTTCCACGTTAAGTTTTGATGAACTCGAGTCTAAAGCAGCGTTAAAGCTAATAAAGCATGTAATGGTGTGTTGGTATCGCGGGTGTGTCATGTTCACGTGTTTTGCACGTTATCGTGTTTATGTGCCCGTGATCATAACTAGATGATGGATTATAATGATTTTGATGATGTCGATTGGTGATGGTCTCGTGTCACGATTTTGAGTCGAACCCCTCGTAAACCGTTGTTATTCTTTAAAAATTGTCAAACAAGTGGTAATCAATTTTGATTACTAATAATGAATTCATGTCCGTTAAAGTTATAATGATATGTGAAACCAGTAAGTGTTTTCAGATGATAAATTGGACTAACGTGTGATTATTTGGTTAACGTTGAATCGTTGGTATGAATAAGATTTTTGGAATCAAGCGACATTTCAATTAACAGCCTTAATTGAATAACAAATTAATTGTGGTGTTTTGGGTAATTGATGAGTTATTAACAAACGTTAGAATTGATACTCGTTAATCAGGTTGTGTTTGGGGAAATTGGAATAGTCAATTTGAAATGTTTAATAGTGTTGGGTATTTTGATTTTACCGTACAGATGGCGAGATTGTTATGAGATTGTTTAGGAGATTAATTAGAATTGTGAAAATTATTTATTTTGGATTTAATGGTATATATGTAAACTTTGCGCTATCGTCGGTGTTATCGTGACTCTCAGTCTCGACTACCACCCGACAACGCCGTATCATGGTCTTTAGTATTTATGTGGGCAATATGATTGTGTAAAAGCGAGAGTCATGACTGGGACTTGGGAACTCGAAGCGAATAACGACTGAAATTTATATTGAAGTTTTATCGAAATTTATATTGAAGTTTTATCAAAATTATATTGAAATTTATATATATATATATATATATATATATATATATATATATATATATATATATATATATATATATATATATATATATACTAGTAAATCGTACTAGATTATATGAATGATAAATGGTTTTGTACTAAGCATTCGATAACAGGGCTCGCCTTGTTATCCGACATTTAAGAGGAACCAACGTTTGAAAATAGAAATGTTTTGTAATAAAGGAGTCATTAAATGTTTGATCGTTATTGAAGGTGTCATTTATGAATATTTAATGTCATTTATGTGTTGTGCGTGGGTTACGGATGACCTAACATTAATAGCGTCGATCCACGTGGATAACGGACTTATTAGGTTGACGAACCTAATAGGCGCCCACTATGTATGTAGGATAACGTTATTAATGGGTGAATTATCCTTATGACTCTTTAGGATGTGTTTGGTTTTGGGATAATAAGCGACATGAACAAATGGTTGAGTTTATCGAGTTGACGAATTCGATAAGGTCTAACTATTTATTCCGAAACTTATTAAACTATAAACTTTATCATTTAAACGTCTCATTGTGTCATTATGAGTCGCATTGTGGTTATTTGAGTGCATTCATGGTGTTTGTCGAGTCGATACCACACAAACACACACACACGATGATACCTAACGCTAATAACAAAATGGAACAACGAGATATTTTTTAGATGAGGAAATGAATACATTTTGGGCATATAACATTGAAGTTGGGAATATATATTAAGATTTGGTTATAAACTGGTTGTGCCTTGCTTAATAAAAATTTATCGAAGCTCGATTGAATATAGACTGATCACCTATATTCAGCCAGAGACAGCATGACATGGACTGATCACCTATGTCCGTCTCAGAGGTGAATTTTTCAAATCTGGGAATTGTTATAACAAAATTATGTTCGAATTGTGATTGGTTTTAAGAACGATAAACTTAAGGTGGACTCGCACTCTCACTTTCGCTAAACATCACGAAAGCCCGCACTCTTTACACCTGGCAATGTAACACCTCTTGAATCGTAACACTACGGCATCACTATCGTCTCCTTTTATGTGAAATTCTTAGTTGTAGCACTTGAGCGTAGTTCGCCATAAATCTGGTGACACCCGATTGGCACTGTTTTCATTCGAATTGTTTTTCGACATAAGACTCGTTGATCTTATCCGAGCATTTGAAATTGTTTTGAGTTGTTTTGGATTGGGTCTTGACTATTTTGGATTCGGTGTTGGATTTTTGAATTTGAGATTTTGATCTCGTTCCGAGTTTTAACTCGTCAATTGACTTCGAGTCATCGTTTGGCCTCGAATTATTATTCGGCTCTGTTTCGTTGATAACTTTGTTAAAATCATCTTTCGACCTTTAGTCAGTACTCGATTTCGAAAAGTCATACGGTCGCATTACGATAGTAACCGTATTGGAATTATCATTCCACCGTATTTCGATAGTAATCTTGTTGGAATTATCATTCAACATCATTTCGGTAGTAACATCGTGGATTTGTAATCGAGTTTTGTTTCGTTGGTAACTCTGTTATCGACACTTATACCTCAAGCCTAGTCTTGAACCGATTGTTGAGAAAAAATTCTGAAACCTTACCATTCACTCGATGTTGATTTTAATGACGACATCTGGTCGACGTTGCTTCGCCAACAGCTTTCAGTAAGGTAGTACCTTACGTGCTGTTGTTGTCGTACCTTATCCTCTATATAGGAACCCCTATCGATAACGATCGAACGACTTGTTTTAAGTGAAGTTGATCACCAAGGATTATCCTTAGATATTGTTTCGTCGATGATTGACTCTAGTAACATTTGAACCCTCAACATTTTTTGTTAACAATAGTCTGCTACGTCACACCACCAGTAATGGTAATACCTGCCCTATTTTATCAATATGGTACCTTACACACCATAGATGAGAAACTCTCTAGCATACCTACTTAGAGCTGTTGACGTTCACTCGTATGTAGGAAATGATTTGGATATCGATTGGTAGTTGAACTTCTTTTGAAGATTATGATTTTGGAGTTAAACATTGAAACCTTTTGCGTTAAGTGTTAAGTAGACCAATAAGTCAATTGACAGACTGTGGTTAGTAACCAATACACTCTCTTAGGAGTCGTACTTTCACCTCTAACTTAGATATCATGCTAAGTCAACCCGACCGATTGATAGTAGTAATCAACACTTTCTAATAGAGACATACTACGAACTTCCTAGACTTCTCATCTAGTGAGATTCGTGCTCGGTAATTCTTGAAATCCTAAGGAGAAACCGGAACCAAGTTCTCTAGGATAATCACATAATCTTTCTCTCATCCTTCGAGAAGCACCTGCTAACCTTTCGGACCTCTCACCAAACGATGAGCTACACTGTAGACGAAACCTTGGAAGTAGATTCCTGCCTTTACCAAAGTGGTTGTTAGTAGCCTTACCAACCTATTCACCTCCCGCGAATTAGTAAAAAGGAAAAGTATGGACGACAATGCTCGTCTCTTCTCATATATTTATAGCAACACTAGAGAACCTAGCTATCTTCTTTTAAGGAGGTGAGGTAGTACCTAATCCTCTCCCTCCGGTAAAGTGACTTGCTCTAATAAGCTAGACCTCACCTTTGAACTCTAGCTCCTTACTTTCTTTCCACTATGACACTTCTATTGGAAAGAGGGAAATCCCCATGATCCGTTTTCCCTATCTGAGATTCATTTGGTTAGTATACACCTGATCCTCCTTCCCCAACCTTCAACTCATTTCGATACTCTTTAAGGAAGAAGCGCGATCGGAAAACCTAAGTTACACAAATGGACTTCTTCACACGTAAAGGAAACCGTGTGCTTTAAGAAATGCTAATTTCTATCTTTCCCGGATTATGGCAATCGCCACACACCCATTTTTCATCTATCACTTCCTAGAGCCGAGAGAACCGATTTGGATATGCTTACAGTGTATCATCTCCAGACAAATGGCTGAAGTAGAGAAACCATTCGAACCATAGTAGAACACGTAGCGTGCCTATTAAGTTTGACAACGGTCGGGATAGACACTTTCCCTTGGCCAACATCTCCTATAACCATACCTATCACTTTAGTACCTCAAAGGCACCGTAAGAGATCCTCTATGAACGTAAGAGCAAATTCCGATGATTGGAAAGAAATGGAAATACTCCAACTTGGCAACCCTAAACCTGTTCGAAATAATACCAAGGAAACCGTTTTAAGATGAGATGGATATGTAAGTTACTCACAAACCATTTGGAGACATAGACAACGTAAGTCTCTTGAACCCTCCGAGATAACTTAGAATTAAGCTTACGGATCCACCATGAAATTATGAGAAACGAGTAGTAAATGTGGAAACTTAATCCCGCTATATCAATCCTTTGGAAAATCACGCTAGATTGAGACCGATGGTTCGAGCTTTGAGCTACCATCAAGAATCGAGAGGGGTTCGATATTCCATATGTAATAAGAAGAAATGACTCACCGATGAGGCAATTGTTATCCTTTTGGAAATCCTAATATTTGGACGTTTAAACTTCGTTGACCTATCAAAACCATAGGTGATGAAACCTAGCAACTTTATTAAAGTTGCCTCTCTGTCTTCGAAGTTCATAGAAACTCGCAGTAAGATCCTAGATTCACGTAGAGAACGTGAAGATAAACCCTCGTGCTTTTGCACTCACCCCTTCTGGACTTTAAAGGATGGCTTGGATTGAATCGCGATGACGCGATTCCTCTTAAGGAGGTGAGGCTGTGACAACTCGTAAATTCCTCAATGCGTCGTAATTGGAGAAATGTCGATTAGAGCGATCGATTGATTTAATTTGAGTTACGAGTCATATTTTATATTGTTTTTATTGGAAATAATATTTTAAGAACATTGGCATAACTCTCGTGTCACGAATCATCCGTTTACTAGGTTAAATGAGACCCAAAACAAATATATCAAAATTTTTATAAAGTTTCATTTAGGGTCCCTTGAGATAGTTTAATTTTCGTCCTTGTAGTTTTGAGTGTACAAGTCTAGTCCTCCTTGGAATATAAATACCCCACCTCCTCACCACTCCTTCATTTTTACCATTTCTTTCTCTCACTAAAAAAACATACACATATCTCTCCTTTCTCACTCTAGAAAATCCGGCCACCACCCTTAGGGTTCCGGCTCCGTCACCGGAATCCGGCCAACTTCCGGCCTTCTCAAATAATTACACCACCTATCCCAAACGATAGAACAGTGTCTTGTGGTCACGTTTATGCAAGATAATCACATCCAAACACCCACACGCACCTCCAATCTTGATTTCAAGATTCGTATTTTAGGGCTTTTAAAGGTAAACGAGTCAAATGGTTCTAGCTTGGCTTGGTATACGAGTTGTACTCGTATTGGACACCAACAACAACAACCTCGTTCTCCTCTTTCTCTCTCGGTAACATGACCCATCCCTTATCCTTGCTACTTTTATTTTTAGAATTACATGTGTTGTTTTCGTGGATTTGGAAATGCTAAAAACAAGTTATACACGTTTTCTTTTAATACATATAATAAAGACGTTTTGTGGTAAACTCGAGTGGCAAGGGGTTATAACATTCTATTTTCAGTTTTTACCATTATAAATCGTATAAATACTGTTTGTGTTGTGATTCATGGGTACAAACCTTAAACTAAATAAGGATGATATGAAATGGGTCTTGGAAACCTTAAGGTAACATGTGTCAGGTATGATGTAGACTTGAATAAAACCTTTCATTATGTTTCATGTGGTATGAGACTGAGACTGGAAAAGTGGTGGTGTTTGTGTTGCTATGGTCACGGATCAGAAACCCAGAAAAGAGTCGGGTCAGTGAAACCGGGTCGGGTCCAAACACCCACTTGGTTGTGTCGTTGGGTCAATTAGAGCCCCGGGTCAGGTGGGCATATTTTTTCGGTCACGCTAAGATGTGTTACGTTGCGCTCGGGTCACGTTTGACCAGAATAATACTTGGTGTTTGATTTATTTTGGTTTATAAGTCGGATATGGCATTGATAAAATTTGTTACGGGTTCCATTCCACTTAAATGCGATTATAGTTTATAAGCCGTAAAATAATGTTAACATAAGTTATCAAAACAAATGAACTAGTAAGACATTAGACACTTTGGAATAAGTATCGAGTGATTTATATCAATTACTAAAGAAACGGTAAACTTGTGATATATAAACTTAACGATGTAAATTGTAGCAATTTAACTACACGACTAGAACGGAATGAAACTATCATGATATAATACATAAGACTTGATCGGATAACGAATAAGTTATTTATAAACGGGATGAAACTATTAGATAAACGATATTAAGACTAGCAAATAATGGGCTACTTATTTATTATATGGCTTGATAAACATGTGAGAATCTAATACGTTATTAAAAATTAATACCGTATATTACGTATATGATATAGGAACCAACTACGTTTTATAAATTAGGGTAACCTTGGATATACGAGTTATATTGATTATAAGATGCATCTTATTAATTATTTTGAATTAACCTAGTACGATATATTGGATTTGAAAATGAGTTTGATGTATTTGTTTTGCGATATGCCTAATGTTCTATTTTCTCATAGTAACTAATGGCAAGATGTTTAGATTCATATTGTCGACAATTAAAGTTTTATTTATTATAAACCCTTTATGGACTACGATAATGAATCATGTCTTATAAGTATAAAATACCTTTTATAAATTTTTTGATAACATTTATATTAATTAGTGTGTTGTACTCTATTAAACGTTTTGGTTTAAATGAGTTTAGTATAATTGTTTTCGCGGTAAAGCTAACATCCGAGCTACTACTGAATTATATAACTATATATATTGTGGACGGATATGGGTTAACCTGTTATGAACTTTTAGTAAATACGATGGTAACTCGTGTTTTATAACACCTGTTAACTTTATAAACTTGTTTGGAAATATCATTTTGATAATATAACTTATTGAAGCCATATTGATTTAAGAAACGTTGGAATAAATGAGCATTATCATCTATAGTACACTAGTTACTATACCTCATATGAAGTAATTTCTGTAAACTTGCATGATTGTGACTAACGATTGAGAAACCTTAATTAATTGAGCGATAAATGGAAACTTGTCTTTTATTATTGAACTTGTACGTTTAGGAATTGTTGGGTAAATTGCCGAAACTTACCAATTTAACCTATTTATGTTGCATAAATAGTTGTCGTCATTTCCTAGTCTTTGACTAGCCTGAGTATTGGCAGTATTTCTTAATTTGGTCGATGTCTTTGCCTGTTTGGCGTATGTCTTTGCATAAATAGTTGTCGTCGCGTCTATGTTTCTTACCACCACACGAAACGTTAAAAATAAACGTTTGAGATATTAATTACGAACTTTTGGGAACGACAATGTACTTTTGAAAGTAACGACATGATTGATCCACGAAAACTACAACACATTACTTTCTATTGATTTCCTTATCGTATGGGCTGTATTTTAAGATAATTGTATACGCAATAGGTTGCGTCACTTCTATTCTATCATACTTGTCGTACGATCTTCTGGATGCCATGGAGATTGACTTTAGATGCCAGTCGTGTCAATAGTGAATAGTGCATTGATGTGCCGTGATTACATTATCTTACGCTAGTGTTTATTCGTGCTTTGTTGTGGCTAAGGTGAGTTTCATAGCCCCACTTTTATCTACGTTTAACTACGTTTTGAACTATTTTGGGTGAGAATCATATTCTTGTTTTGGACCGTTAAAACTATTTGGATTTGCTTATATGCTTGTTTGTTTAGATAGATGTGCGGTAGTTGTTGCCTTAGTCTAGGTTAACCGTGCCTAACTAAGAATAGACTTCTACCTCGACCTAGTCCGGGGTTGGCAATTATTCTATATTTTGCCACGACGGTGCTGGACTAGAGTCGCGGGGCTCGATTAATCCCTGGATGCGGGATATGATTGGAGATCCAGGTAAGATCAGTGTGTGCAAATGGTATTTATCTATCTTAGGTCTTGCATAGCAAATCAACTCTTACCGGTCCACTATAATTTTGTTGAACTTAAACCTATGAACTGACCAGCTTAAGCTGAACTTTTAGCATGATTTCTCAGGTGTTTGAGAGATGTTTGGAATACGTGATCGGTGGAAGCTTGGCAAGAAGGCGGGGTTCAAGGATACTCTGATAAACTTTGGGACCTATTTTATTAAATCACGTTTTGGGCCTAATATTTACACTTTTGGATTAAATGTTTTGAATACCTAAATTTGGGATTGGTTTTGAATGATTAATGACTATCTTTTTGCTGTACTTGTGTGCGATACCAATCCAATAGTAACGCCCCGAAAACTTGATTAAGTCTTCCCCTGTACCGAGATTTGGGGGTGTTACAATACGAAATGTAAGCAGCCGCTTGTCAACAGATGTTGGGACTTGTGGTTGGCCATACCTGATTCCATAAACATTGTTTGTATACCTTAGCATAGTTCTCACAAAAATATAGCTAATAACAAATAGCACACGAAAGTACTTGTTGAGGCTGAATAAATCATTCTATATTTGCACTTAATAAAGAAAATATATATTACAGTTTGTTAATACAAATAAGCCGTAAAAAATTTATTTATATTTTACGATCTTCTAATGTTTTGTCGATAACAAACGTAAAATCATTTTAACGAAACAAATAAAATACGTAAATGGTTTGAGCCAATAGTTTACTAACTGTTAGGTTCCCATTTATGTAACACAAGCATCAATATAAAGAAATGGGATAGAAATCGGTTGAACAAACCACACAAACACACGAATGATAGACAAGTTAGTGATTCGGATATGAAATGAACAAAACCTTCAAGTAAAGGTTTATAAGACTATTTATAGGAAGGAACATGGCAAACACACGTTCCTTCCTTTCCTTATTAGGCTTGGGAGTATGGGACAAGCCTTGCCATAATTACAAATATAAAGCCTAATTAAGCTAACTATTACATATTAATTATTAACACTTGTAATCAAGTTTAGGAGTGACAACAACCTTCAAGTAAAGGTTTATAAGACTATTTATAGGAAGGAACTATGGCAACACAAGTTCCTGATCCTTTCCTTATTAGGCTTAAGCGTTCCGTCTTTGTGTTGCCTTTGAATATAAGATAACTAGCGACATTTCGACATTCTTCTTTCTTGTGAGAAGAATTGTCTTGATTCAACAATCTTTGATGATGTAGTTGGCATGAGCATGTGGAGAATCTGCACGATCTCTTCGGTGTCTCCGTCTTTCTGAGCATCCATCGGTTTTGATGAAGTTCAGTTTTTAAACTTTGTAGATTCGGTATCATTTCGATCACAAACACCAATTGATCATCGTAATCTTTTCATAAAGAATTGATTACAACAATTGTTCTCATCGATGAATGTCTTGATTCCATTCACCTTGGTCGAATTGAATCACCGTCCGAATCCGTAAGGACAATTTGGCATTACATTGAACAAGTTCAAGTAATGACCACATATTCGGGACTCGATTCTTGAAAGGAATCTCCTTAGCGGGATTTCCAAGACTTACAAGTTCGAATTTCGAGAGTCAACAACATCAAAATGTGAAAACACAACTTTAATTCTAGCAAAGGTTGTTCCCGAAACGGATGCCCTCAAAAAGGCTAACACGATATACCAAAGTACATCTACGGTTCGGTGAGTCACCGAGGTACATCAAGCATCACCCCACGATGGTAGACCGTTTGAGACACACTAAGCGTAATCACAAGGAGTTACCAAGTGCGACTGCCGTCGTCGTTTGATGTTGACCCTAGGGAGTTTCCATTCAATCACCGAGGATCACAGTTGTGAACCTCTCATAAATGTTCTCGAAAGATTGCTAAGATCGTGAAGGACTCTAGAATGTATCACTTGCGTCCTTATTGTTGAACAACAAGTGATGAAATGTAAGTTACCTAAGAGATCTTTTGATGAATCTCGTGGCTCTAGACTCAATAGTGCGCTTTGGTTTTCCGAGCGGAGACTAGGAGAGGTCTCCTTCTTCAATAATGAATCTCTAAGAGAAAGCCGATAGTTTACGTAGGGTTCCCCTGTGAGAATGAAACAAGCTTATTTTGAGAGAAACTTGAGTGGCTAAGAAGGTTTAGTGCATGCGCCTTTGGGTCCATGACGACTTTGATCTTCAATACCGGTGTCATCTAGTGACAACCAAGTAGCATATGAATTGAACCGGTGTCTCCCTAAGTTGAATAACCGGAGGGCTATTTCTTTTCACCCTTTTCTTTACTTTTCTTTTAATTCTTCAACTCCTTCTTTCTCCGATTCTCATTTTCTCCTTTTATAATCATACCTAAGGACTTCTAAATTCTAACTATTGGTGGTGTCCTTGGGTAGATCCCTTCGGCTCTGGCGGATCATAGGATGGTTATTCCTAACCTTAGTCACCTTATAACTCAATGACTAACCTATGTTGCTACAAAACCATTTTCTTGAAAATCTCTCAAAGTGGTTATGAATAAAAACATTTTGAACCACTGTGAGAGTTTATATTTTATGAAATACTCCCCTCACACGTGCTTAAGTATTTTGTGAAATTTGCACGGTGTGAGAAGAGCATGCACTTTGAATTGATCGACTCAAGATAGACAATTCCTTGTGAGACATGGTTATGTTGCATAGTTAAAGAGGTACATTGTCGACTTTTTGACAACTAACTCTAATAACTACCTTGAAGGTGTGGACAACCTTGAAAGGTTGTCAAACCCACAAAGTTCATGTCTATCAAGAGTTTCTCGAATGGTACATTCTACTAGGACAAGTCTAGAGACACGTTTACATCACTAAACTAGCTTGAAATTATTACCCGTCCCGACAAGTCTTTTCGAGTTACTAACATTTAAGAGCTCGTCAATTCATTGGTGAAGTCTTTAGCACGAAGATTCAATAGCAATTCACAACATATTTCTTATCACATAATTTTTCTCCCCTCAAAATGGCATATAAATGTTATTTTGATGAAATTTTGATATCGAATATGTCCATTTCGAGTTTTGTGGGAAGATTTCCACGAAGAACAATTTGTGAACAAAGATTTTAAGCAAATACCCCTCAACAAGTGATATTAACTTTTGAGGTTTTGAAAATCATAAGGGAAGTACTTGTTCTTTTGAGCAAAACTTTGAAAGATGAAAGTTTTGATTAGTTTTACTCAAAAGTAAGAAGCTTTCGCTCCTTTTATAAGGATTATGGCAATCAAGAGTACCATAGGGTCCTTTCATTACAAGTACGGGTTGTGCGTTGTTATGTGTGCACAAGCCATTGTCAAATATAAATCACACATCCAAATAATGATAAGAGAAACAAATCAAGGGTACTAGGTATCTCGGTAGTCCAAGAATAACACCGTGAGTGCTGTCGGACGTTGGTAGCCTGTGAGAGATACGCTTGGGCGACCACCTACGAAACTCTCCAACGTTCTTATCTCGATCCGTCTCGAACAACCTTTCATCAATCCGGTGATGATCTTCTTCACATCCATCCTATCCCTCGAATTCCATCTCTTTGGTGACCCTATGTCGTCATGAATCTCCTTTAACCTGTATGCTAACCCATCCGAACCTTCTTTAATGTGTGATCCCCAAACTTATGAAGCTCTTGCACGCCATGAAGCAATTGTAGTGTAGTTCACTACGTAGACTACCCCAAATGGTTTCTTGATAAGGGTGTCTTGAGCAAGTTGGTTTATGTCGGGAAGGTCTAGTTATGGTTTTGTGAGATTAACAAGCTTACGATATGATTCCACGGCAAGTTGAATATCTTCTACACGTTCTTGGATCACGATGCTTCGATGAATATTAGCAATGACTTGATGTACTCGCGTTGGATATTTGTAGAGAATTGTCGCATTTGTCCTTGTACCTTGGCAAGATACATATCTTCAATGTCATTTAGCGACAATCTCGGAAAATCCGCTTCACGAAAAGTCATATTCCTCTTCGCCTTGTCGTTTGACCACTATTTTCTTTAGGAATGTGTAGTTCCACTTGACGATGTGGTAACATGCATGAATTGCAACGATCCGTTTGTCATCGAACACTTCCTTTTTCGACCTAAGAACTGGCACTTTGTAGTAGATTCTTCTTCGTTCGGCCAATGATGAATCCCATAAAGTGCATCGAGGTCATACTTTTCCACATTGTCAACAAACATGTGTATGGCTTCTTCCTCGATGGCTACTTTGTTAGAGTATATTGTCACGGGAAAGGGAAGGTGAGTGATGTAGCATATTTCTTGGAGACATCGCTATCGTGCAGAAGAAACTCCAGGTCGTTGTTGAAGAAATAGCGGTAGGGAATCTGAGGTTGATCGGGTCGGCCAATGGTTGGTAGTGGCCTTGTCCAGTCGGTGTAGTATGGAGCTTTGTCTTTTCTGGTAAAGTCGATGTTAGCTTGTGGTTGAGCCAATCGATGTTGTTAGACATGGCTCGTGCTATGTTGTCGAGATGATATTAAACTTCAATGGCACATTCGAGCTGTCCTTAAGTAGTTGAAAAGCATCATTCTTGATTCGCCTCAACTCGCTTTTGTCATCTTCTTCACCTTGAACTTTTCTTGTATAAACTTCACATGCTCCAATGTTCGACCATCTACCATTTCTTGACCTTCCAGAATCGAGTGGTAGCATCAACAAGTTTAGAGAACCGGTCATATTCTTGATGTCATCTTCATCTAGCCATGACACAATAGCGGTCTTTTCTTCTTCTTTGGCTTTGATGATGATGTTGGTTTCTTTGTTGATGGCGAAGAAGTGGGTTGTTGTTGGGGCTCAGAATTTCTTCATCGTCACCACCAAAGTGTATTCAAAGTGATCACCGGTTTTCTCTGTTTGTGGTGGTGACTCGAGTCCCGAGGTTTGTCTTTTGCAAGAGAACGTGTGGAGATCTTCTTCGGTGGAGGTCCTTTGGGGTGGTGGAGGCATAGAGGATGATTCTTCATGTTTCTTCTTGCATCCGGACTCTTTATCCTTATCGTGATCATCATCGTCTCTTGGACGCTTTGGCCTTTCGGTGACTCTTTGCATGAAGTTTTGAGTTGATATTCCAGCAATGCCTCAAACGGTTTAGCTTCGTCAAAAGTAAATGTTCTGGATCGTTTAGACATTTGTAACACAAGCTTGAAATCAACTCGCATCGGAGACAACCGCAGCTCAATTGGATTGATTGTTATTGCTAAAGGCGTAGATTGCATTGTTTGCTTGACCAATTGCATGAGATTCGGATAGAGTTGTCTAGTGAACATCTCTTGTCACTCAAGGACGACGTCGAGAAGAAACTTGTGAGTATATTCTCTCGGCCGTCTTGTCCATTTCCCTTGGATATCTCGATCGAGAAAGTTGGATCTTTTCCTTTTCTCCCAACATCTTGTTTATCACTTTTGAAGAAGATTGACTCTGTCGGCAAGTTGATTGAGCTTTTGTTGACCACGTTTTGTTTCCGAACTTGTCCGACACTTTCACAATCTTTATCTTGGCATGTGTTGACCAAGTGTTGGTTGGTTTCTTTACCAATTTGGATGCGGATCTTGTGGTGGCTTTGGATGGTGGTGGAGATGAATGAGAAGATGAGTCGGATGATGATGAGTCATGAGAAGGCTCGGGTTATTTGTTGGCTCGAAGTTTGTTCTCGGGAGCGTCGGGACTATCTAGAAGATAGTCATCGGCTTCCTTTTCGGATTTAACCTTTTCTTAAATGCCTTAACCCTAGCTTCTTCATCGCTTTTGCTAGAGCTTCTTCTTACGCTTTTTCTTTAGCGCAACCTCAACATCTTCATCGCTAATTTTCTTAGTTTCTCCTTTTCGGTTCCTCAAAGTCAAAGATAATCTCCTCTTGTTGCTTTTGTTCAAACTCGTGGGTGGTGGTACGGTTCCATTATCGGGTTGATTAACCGCATCGAAACTGGTGTGGATAGTGCACCACCACTTGACCCTCCAGGCCACGAGTTTGTTGAAGGTGAAACTCCTTAGCAACATGTTGGAGTATGAGATTCTTCAATTTCTTTCGTAATCTTTGTCTTCATCCGGTGGCTCTTCTTCCGAGCTCTCTTCTTCTTCCACCGGAGTTTTCCTTTATCGACTTGGGACTTAGAGGTTTTTCAACTGTTTGTGTATCATCCTGCGATTACTCGAGTAGATAATCTCTTCATCTATTTGGTGTCCTCGAGTCCTCGTCCATCAATTTAGGTTACGGTTTGGGATTAGGGATAGCAACCTTTGAAGGAACTCTCTTTTCTTTGGGAGGTTTTCTCTTTGGATACTTTAGGGAACTCTCGATGCTTGTAACACTTCAAAGACCGCCTCTCCACGGTCTTCCTAACAGGTGTACCGAAGATTTTTCATCAATGAACCCCATTTTCCCGATGCAACTGCTTCTTGATAACGTTTATACGATTGAAGTTCCTTGATATCAACAACCGAAGGCAATGGTAATACAACACCTTGTTTCTTCGTTGTTGAGTCCTTGAATCGACAACATTGAGTGTGGGCTCAAACAACACGGAGTGATGGTTGGGGTCATCAAGTCTCAAAGGAATATCGGATTATTCCTAGAATCCTTTGGATCAACAGTTTGGTGTATCGATGTAAGGGATCTTGGTGCGGGCTTTTAACGTAAGACATCATGTCATCCCAAATAGAGTTGCAAATTCGATGTGCTTCATGTTGACCATGCCCCAAAATATTTGTAGTTCCATGAGCTTAGGATGCTCAAAACCACTATCACGTCCGTAAAGCGACTTGGCAACCATGATGTAGAGAGTTCTCCATGGTCGGGAATGTTCTTAAGATCAACCGATGAGTGTTTTGTGATGATCCCGCAGCTTCATCATAGCCAATGTTGACCATGAACCGGAGAGTGACCTCTTCGTAGGAGTAGCAAGTAGTCGGCGGTGGATGGTAGGAAGAAGAAGAATAGCCCTTAAGTCCGCGGTGTGATGGTGACTTGTTTATCGTTGAGTGTCACAATTACAAGCATTTTGACCTTTGACCTTTTGTATGGTATGCGAATTGATGAACATAAATCACCAAGCATTGCGAGTTTGTGAGCATATTCTTGTAAGGATGAGTCTTGAATATCCACAACAATTTGACAAGAAGACTCGAACACGTGAAGTTGTCAAAGTCGACTCGAGATTGTTCTTCCCAATCTTCATCTTGTAACCATCGGGAAAATGTCTTCCATTAAGAGAACATTTGGTGCATCAACGTTTTCCATTTGGACGTCCATATCGTGATCTGAAAGATATTTAGCCAAAAGAACCAACATATCGAAAGACATTACGTTAGTCAAAAGTTGATTTTATTGTCTAATTATTGAATATGTTATGTTAATGAATGTTACGAGTCCAATGTCACTTGTTTGTCCAATAGTCCAAAGTAGTCGTGATAATTTTCGTGAGTTTATTAATTTTGAATTTTAAAGTCCAAATTTTCACTCATTTACACAACATATCAACCATTATAGCTTATTAATGACATTTTGGTTTCGTGATGTTATGATTTATTTATTTACAAGTTTGTACACGTAACAATTCATAATTATGGTTAAATATAAGGCTTATGCGTAAAGTTCCAAGCTTATGCGTAAACAAAGGTAATCATACGCGTAAGCATAAGCTTATGCGTAGGAACTTTTCTTATGCGTAAGAAATATTACGCGTAGGAAAATATCCCTTGGCATAGAGCTTACGCGTAAGCATATGGGGAGCTTATGCGTAAGGTTTACTCGTAAGAGTGAACCTTATGCGCAGGTCTCAAGTTTACGCATATCCTTCACAGGATACGCGTAGTCCCTTTTGTAGAACCTTACGCGTAAGGGTTACGCGTAAGATTTCTCTTACGAATAACATTCTACGCGTAAGGTGATCCTTATGCGTAGAAATCCAATGGTTAACCTTGATTCGAATTTTCACGCGTAAAACACGAAATAAATTCATCATAACACATTTATCAACATATTATTCAATCCTTTCGGTTTCACATGAACTAATAGTTCCAAGCAGTTTATGCGTAGAAACACACTTTACGCGTAAGTCAAAACCCTAAGTTTTCAATTTTATGAATAAGAGATTTAACCATAGGAATTGCACCAAATGTTCTTGGGATATCTTAGAGGCCTAATGAGTTGTTTTAAACAAGTTTTAACATCAAAACCCTTATGAATCAAGAATACCTAATTCATACGAGTATAAACCCTAATTCACAATTTCTTAAAATTCTTGTTTCGGGTATGATTCAAGATTGGTTTTGGTCAATTAAACATGTAACAAGCATCCTACAACCATCTAATTATCCATAAACACTCCCAAATGAAAAGCCCAAATCCACACATAAACCCTAATTTTACAAAATGATTCAAAACGTTTTCGGGTAGATTTTGAGATGGAAATGTTTATAACACATGATTTAAACAATGAAAACACAACCCATATCATCTAAACACCCAATGATGATTTTGTGTTCATATGCATACGCGTAGAACACAAAATCACCCCAAGGGAAAAATCTAGCCGTTGGAATTACATGAAATTAAAACCTTTGTTTGTAATTACACAATGATGTTAAAACACTTACAAATTTGGAGTTTATAACAAGGATTTAGAGGATTGATTTTGGGCGAGGATTGGTAGGTTGTGGTAATTAATGTAGAAATAAATGTGAAAGAATTTTAGGTGGAGTGGTTTTGTTAAAAATTAGTTTAGACTTTTGACAATTTTGGTCCCTCCACCTTAACCATTTTCATCCAACGCCCATAACTTCCATTTTGGTTACGTAAAGCATGATATTTGGAAAGAAACTTGACGACACTCCCCTCGACTTTGAAATATTGAAATTTTATAAATTTGAGCCCGGGAGAGTCAAGAAACAAGAAATGTGTCCACCATTATCAAAGATACAACCGGTATTGGGTAACATGCAAGTACAAGGTTTTATGAAACATAAAATATTTACTTTCTCCCCTCAACACTTGACCGAAAAAATCTTGAATTTTGAAAGAGTAAAGTGTTGACGGAAGATTTGTACTTGCCATGTTTAAAGAACTTTAGATAGAAGAATATTTTGAATTTTGTAAATTTTATATTTTTGTATTTTGTTTTGAAAAATATTTACAAAAGAGGTTTTGGTGTTTGACTGGTTTTAAGATTGTTTTAAAAGTTTGTCAAGTTCCTCTCGAGTCAAACACCTCATACCAATCCGGTGGACCAACTCATTAAACCTAGTAGGAGCTAAGGCTTTGGTGAGAAGGTCGCCAATTGGTATTCAATACCACAAAATATAATTCAACGGTACCCTTTTCCACATGCTCCTTGATGAAATGATATCGAAGATCGATGTGCTTTGGACTTGGAATGTTGAGCGAGTTGCACGAGATCGCAATAGCACTTTGATTGTCGCAATACATCGGGATTCTGTCAAATATGTAACCATAGTCTTTGAGTTGTGTTCTCATCCAAATGACTTGAGCACAACACACGACATGGCTACATATTCGGCTTGGTTGATGACATCGATGTACAATCCTGCTTCTTTGATTGCCATGACACCGGTTTATCACCAAGAAATTGTAGAGCTCTGAAGTACTTTTCGAGAATCTAAGCAACCTGCGTGATCGTCGAAAAAGCTATTAGTTCAAAACCGAATCCTTCGGATACCGATTCCCAAGTTAATGGTTCCCTTGATGTATCGGAGGATTCTTTTAGCCTCGAGAGGTGAGTTTCGATTGGTCGCGATCGATAAGCGGGAGCAAAGATATACAACAAAGACAATATCGGGTCTCTTGGTTGTTAGATACATGAGAGACCCAATGATACTTGGTATTTGGTAGGGTCAACCAATTTCCCATGCAAATCGGTGTCCGGTTTCTTGGTATGTGCCATTGGTGTGGCATAGGTATCACAACTTGTCATTCCATTTTGTTTAAAATTTCAAGAGCATATTTGGGTGACTCAAGAAAATACCACGGGGTGATTGATGAACTTGCGGTCCTAGAAAGAACGTAAGTTCACCCATCATGGACATTTCAAAATGTTTTTCATAAGTTTTGAAAAGCGTTTGAGTACTTTAGATGTGTTGACCCAAAATGATGTCATCCACATAAATTTGAACGATTAAAATGTGTGCCCGTGATATTGTATGAATAGTGTTGGGTCGACCGATCCTTTAGTGAAATTATGAGAGATGAGAAAGGATGACAACTTATCATACCACACCCGGGGGCTTGTTTGAGACCGTAGAGAGCCTTGTTCGGTTTGTAGACATGATTAGGGAACTATGGATCAACAAATCCTTCGGTGACTAACATAGACCGTTTCTTTCGGTTTACCATTTAGAAAAGCGGTTTTGACGTCCATCCGAAAGACCGTGATGTTCATGTGAGCCGCGAATGCCGAAAGATCCGAACAACCTCAAGTCTAGCAACCGGTGCGAATGATTCCTCGTAATCAATCCTTCTTCTTGTCTATAACCCTTAGCCACCGACGTGACTTATTTTCGATAACCGTTCCTTGACATCCAATTTGTTTTCCAAATCCATTTGAGACCAATAACATAGACCCTAGTTGGTTTTTCAACCAATTCCCATACTTCAAGACGTTTAAAGCGATTAAGTTCTTCTTGCATGGATTCAATCCGGTTGTCATATGTCATGGCTTCCTTAATATTTTGGGTTCACTTGGCGGACGGTGAGTGCATAAATGCAATGTTCACCGTCTATCTGAAGGCGTTGTCTAGTTCTGTTGGTTGATTCGGGTTTCAATAATGTTCACAAGAGGATGGTCTTTAGTCCAACGATGTGTGGAGGGTTGATGTTGATATACATTCTGCAGATTAGGAGGATTCAAATGGCTTGTGGATGATTCCGCAACATCGTGTGGCGGTTTCATTAGCAAACGGATTGAAGAACGCATTTGGATCATAATCTGCGGTGGGGTACTTCATTGTTCGAGAAGATCATCAATTTGGTTCGGCGTCATTGGATGCGGTTTGTTCGACTGTTGTTGTAGAATCAATTGGTGGTGCTTCTTCAACATTAGTTGTTGTTGCGGTGTATCGTGTATTGGATTAGTATCGGGTTGAGCGGAAGCAATTGATACATCCGGAGCACGTTGATCAATATCATCACTAAACGGAGGAGCAAATAGTTGTTCCATTTGTTGACGAGTAAGTTGGAGGCTTGGTTCGGTGATGATGGGGTTTGGGGAAGTTTAAGCGGTTATGACCGGGTTCCAAGTTGTTTTGCTCGAAGCCATTTCGTAAGCTCATCGAAATTTGCATGAATCGTTTCCATAATCTCCCTTGTACGACGATTCCAAATCCGGTAACCTTTAGAGTTTTCACAATATCCAACAAAGACTCTAATGTCGACTTTGGCTTTGAGCTTACCAAAGTCATCACGATCATTATTCGGGTAACAAAGGGATCCAAATACATGAAAGTGTTTGAGATTCGGTTTGTGGTTGTGGATAAGCTCATAAGGTGTTTTGTTGTGGCGTTTGGTAATCATTGAGCGATTACGAGTGTAGCATGCGTTGACACGGCTTGACCACAAGTGTCTGGAAGTTTTGCATTTATCAACATCGTTCTTGCGCTTCCACTAACGCACGGTTTCGTCTTTCAACAACTCCGTTTTGTTACGGTGTTCGTGCAATTGATGTTTGATGCTCAATTCCCACTTTCTCATAATATGCACGAAGAGTTTGATTCACAAATTTAGTTCCTTGTCTGCATTACGATTTGTCTCGACCGTGTTCGGAGTGAACTTGAATTTTCGTGAGAAAGGTGATGATCATCTGTGGAGCTTGATCTTTACTTGAAGAAAATAAACCCAAGTCCATCTTGAGTAGTCATCTACAATTACCAAGATGTAGCGTTTGCCATTAATCGTCTGCGCACGCGCATCGGACCACACAAATCCATGTGAAGAAGATGAAGCACATGTTGTGAGTGTGTTCCACCTTTGAAGGAAAGTGAGCACGAGTGCTTTTCCTTGTTCAAGTCGAGCATAGGTGATCTTTAGAATACCGAAATCTTGGGAGACCTTCAACAAGTTTGTATCGTGCAAGATTGGTTATGGTTTGAAAGTTTAAGTGTGAGAGTCGGCGGTGCCATAGCCAAGATTTTGTAGATGTAGCCTTTGAAAGTAGACAGATGGGAGATGAAGCAATCATGTCTTGCATTGAGATTGTATAAAGACTTGATGTGCGGTACCGGACATAAGATCATTTCCTTGTAGATCACGAATGAAACAAGTTTTCTCCCGAAAAGCAACTTCCAAATCTCCATCACAAAATTGACCAAGCGAGAAGAGATTGTGACCGAGACCTTCCACATAATAAACCTCGCTAATTTCGATGTTACCATTGATGTAATCTCCGTAGCCCATGATAGTCGAAGTGATCATTCCCGAATCGACAGTGCCAATGAACTTTGAAACAAAGTTTGATAACAGATTTGAGATTGCTGTCATGTATCGGGAACATCCGCTATCAACAACCAGGAGGATGATCTGTATCACTGCATTACACACAGACGACAAAGATGGAATAGAAGTAGATGTGGAACCCGAAGAGTTAGAGGGTTCCGAAGCGATTATAGTTGAAACACACATGTTTATGATTTTAGGTATCCATTTAAATCCAAGTGTATTATGTAACCATTTTCGCCATCTCCAACTAGTCTTAGCTTTAGTCTTAGTAAATGCACTAGGTGATAAGTTCTTCCTAGGAGGTGAAGGGGGTTCTATGGGTACATCAATGATCGTGGCGAGGAACACTAGAGGGTGGTTTACCTAGCATGACTTAGAAGCATTAGTGGGCCTAGAGGTATTCCGTTTTCTATTATTCCGCTTACGAGATAAGATAGCCTTAGCAACACATTTATCATGACAACCGAGAAACATGCTTTTATGACAACCAACACAAGAAGCTTCAAACATAACATTCAAAGTACTTAAAGATTCAACATTCGTTACATCACTTTGTCCATTACATTTGTCGACGCAATATCTAAAGTGGGTGCAACTTGAGTTTTATTCAAAGTCCTAAGGTGTTCTTCTACTTGAGATCTTTATTGTTCTTTTCTTACGTCGCAACTTCCTATTCTTCCTTGTATTGCTCTTAGGCTGTGAAGTGCTAGCGTTGGGAAAAGAGGCAACTATTCTGTTTCAAGAGAGGAAGCACATTAGTTTCTTGTGGTTTGTCATTAGATGTTCTAGAGTCAATTTTAAGCTGTCTAGGGCGATTACTTTAGTGTTACTATTCCTATCTTGCTTAAGTTTTACCAACTCGCTTTTAGATCATGGATAGTGTGTAACAAATCTAGATTTTCGAGCGAGTGAGTCCATCTCTTCGTAAAACATCTTTGGTATATGCAAGATGATCATCAACATCTTTTGATGCTTTAGCACGAGTCTTTTGAGTAAATCAAATATGACACCATATTCCTTTTAACTTTTGAAATTTCTTGTTCATATTTTGAAATTTGACACTTTAAAGACACGTTTTCATCATCCAGTTGCTCAAGTTTTGGATTAAGAGATTTTGTATGCAGCTGGTTGATTTTGTTTTGCAAAGCGAGTTCTCGATTTTGACAATCTTTTGACACCATTGAAGACGACGTTTTGCATTTGAAAGCTCATTTAACAATCGCTCATTTTCAACTTTTAAAGACTTGATTTGTGACACAATATCGATATTCTCAACATTTTCAACAGAATCAACGGATATAATCAAATGCATATGCAATGAATGTAATAACACAACATTTATGGTATCACATATAACATCTTCCAAGAGTCGATCAACATCTTTTCTTAACATTTTCTTTTTACGTTTGGTATTTGAAATCGATGTTTCTATTTGCTCGAAAACTCTTTTCATAAGTCAAAGCTCCTTGTGAAAATCCCTTTCCCAATATATTGCACACATTTTCAAATTTCGGACATGAGGTAAAATTCTTTTCTGAAAAATATCTATTTGTTCTCTCGCATGAGGCGATTGAAAATGTTCAACTTTTATTTCAGAATTGATTTCTATTTCACGTTCCAAAAGTTTGATGTCCGAAATGAATGTTTCAAAATATTTGAGAATTTGACACTTTCGGGTAATGTTTTGACTTCTTTGAGTGAAGGTAAAGGACCATTAATTTGTGCACCATTGGGTTGAGGACTATCATTAGAAGACTCGAAATAGGTGTGATAACCCAAGGTGTGTTAGAATTATCTGTTGTGTGACGAAAGTTATGGCTTTTGAATAGTTAAATGGTTTGTTATAAACAACATTTTCTAATTTTGATCGACTCTCGTCTTCTGCATCTAATTCCTCCATGCGATTATATTCAACAACACTCATAATGGAATCATCAATTCTATGTTCTGCACTGTAAACTTGAGGATTTGGTTTGAATGCTCTATTTGAAAACTTTGGTTTGTAATCAGCAAGATTCGGTCCATATCCATTTGGATTTGGTTTAAAAGTAAACTTTTGAATAGTTGTGATTGACTCACCATGTTTATAAACAACATTTCGAAACTCTTTGATTTTTTTTGTAAGTCGACAATTTATTCAAGATAGTCATCTATTCGTTTTGTTGAATGTTTTTTTACTCAGATAACTGTTTTTGACAAGTTAACAACTCAGACTTGGCTTTTGAGTTTCAAAGTGAGAGCGTTAAGTTGTTGTTTATGATCATATTTCAGTTGTTCTATTTGAGACAACAAAGCATTCTTAGATGCAACTAGATCACATATCTGTTTTTCCAAAGATTTTTCATTTTGGTAAGATTTAGCAAAAGCGACTTCAAAACCTTTTTCACGTTTTTCTTGTGTTTGAAAAATGTTGAGTTGAAATTTTAAGCATTCATTATCCTTAGTCGTGAGTGCATTTTATCCTTTAATTGCTTATTGATGTCAAGGCATTTTTCCATTCGAGATTTTTGGTCATTAAGTAAGGTCATGAGCTCAATATCTGGATTAGACAAAAGTTCGACTTGTTCAACGTGAGTCTTAACATGATCATTATTTAGATCCTCAAATATAACCACGAGTCAACTTGATTATCAATATTAACCATAAGGTCATCTTGATCGTCAAATATGACTACGGGATCTATTTGATTATCATCGAATGAGATGTAGACGGCTCATGTTGAACACTCGATCCTCGTCGGATGCGGATGTTGGCGGAGATATCGGATCGATAATGAATATAGTTTGATCCGGTACTGAGACAAGCCGTCGGTGTCATACACCTGGGCCTGTGTCACTCATGTGGAGTTCTTGCATGTTTGCCATTAACATAACTTCTTGCATTAGCCTGCAAGTCCTCCATATCATCATCGAATCTGCATTTGCCATGAAGCTCTGTTCCTTGTTGGTAAGAGTTCCACCGACTTCATCCTTAAGAGCCAAGAGTAAAGCCTCTTTGTGATAAGCGCGCCTCTTGTCCTCGGCTTTGGGCATGCATTAGCTAGATGACCCTTCTCATTACAATTATAACAACGAAGACCATTAACCTGTTTTGAGCATTTCCTGATCAACCACTTGAGCTCGTTGTTGTGGAGCACCCATGTTATTCCTTCCATTAGCATTAAACCCTTGACCACCACCCATTTGACGAACATTACCACGATTACGAACTTCAACACGTCCATTGTTAACAATGACTGATTCCTTGTGTTTGATGAGGTACGAATGCGATTGTTAGATTTGTTTGAATATGGCGAAGGCTCTAGCAATCATGACAAACCCTTGTTGCAATGCATCGAAAGCTTCGTATCCTCATTAGATTCACCGTAAAGTGCTTGATCATTGTTGTTGTTGTATGGAACCAATTGAGTTTCTTGAGATTGGTGTTGTGACGGATCATATGGTGTAATTGTTGCGATTGGTTGTGGAGGATTTGTGAAGTTGTTTGCAAAGTAAGGAATTGAGGATAACACGCTTGAGCCCACAAAGCTAGAGATTGATTATCCGGAAGTGAAGGTGAAACAGGAGTCCACGAATAACCCTTTCTTTGTCAACTTCCTTTTGGTGGGGCTTCAAATAGTCGTACAACAATCCGTATGTAGCATGATGAAGATTCTTCGCAGACGGATGAAAATGACATACTTTTCCCAATCGGGACCAAGACTACTAAGGAACTTAGTGTTTGTTGCAATTCTTGGCATAATGATGTTATGTTTTCCAAGTCATTGATGATGTCGAGAATCGATGATGATATGACTCTAATGTCTCCTGGTTCAATCATGAAGTGTTCATATGCTAAGTAGATTTTGGATTCCATGTCTTCTTGATTGAGTTCTGTGCCTTCCATGAGAAGATGAATATGCTCCCACATTGCTTTAGCGATCTTACGAGCATCAACACTACAAGTATCGGATTGGGTAATCCCAAAAGGATATATTGCATTGCAAGTTCATTGGCTTCCATGTGTAGAAGTTGGTCGATAGTGAGTTCATGAAGACTAACAACGTTGGTGACATCATCTCTTGGTGGATTAGCATTTGGATCTCCGATGCGGTGATAGTAGGCATACGAAAAGGACCTTCAAGGATGACCTTCTTCAAGAACTTTCCATGTGGCTTCTTTAGATCACAAAACCTAAAGAACCTTATCACCCATTGATCGTAGTTTCGGGAGTGAGCATTGGAGGTCTATCAGTGATCCGACCTCATGAATGGATTGTTGGCTACTTAAAGCTTCACACATCTTTGCAAACCAAGACGGTTCCTTCATAGCATACTTGGATGGATGTTGATTTTGAAAGTTTGTGTAAGGTTGTACTTGAAGACTAGGTGGTGGTTGAATCATTTGTGGTGGAATTGCTCCTTGAGGAAATTGTTGTTGAATGTTGTTGATAGTAGTTGTTGTTGTTGATTAGTTGTTGTTGTTGTTGAGGATACATATGAGGAAAGTAGCTAGAGTATGGTGGTTGAGACATCTTGAAACTTGTGTTGATGATGGATCTTTGTAGTCGAATGAAACTTTGTTGATGAAGTATCCTTATGCGTAGAAAATCCAGCTTATGCAAAGAAAATACCTTATGCGTAAAAACACCAACTTACGCGTAAGAATAGAGCTTACGCGTAGGAATAGCTTACTGCGTAGACTTGAGAAACACTTAGCTTAGGCGTAAACTAAAGGCTTAGTAGTAGAATGCTTATCGTAAGATTAGCTTATCGTAAGACAAAGCTTAGCGTAAGAAAATGCTTAGGCGTAAAGAATTCTACGCGTAAGTTTTAGCTTAGGCGTAAAACTAGGGTTTGCCCAAAATCCTTTACACTTATTCGATGTAAAAGATATCCAAAGTCGAAGTGTTTTCGGGCTTATCCAAGCAAGAAAACACGAGTAAACCAATAGCACTAAAGATCAAACATTGAGAAGCTTATGCGTAAACTTTGAAGGCTTAAGTGTAAAACTAGGGTTTTACTATGCGTAGGATTAACCAAACTTTGCCAAAGCGATTTTTACGCCCAAAAGTGTTTCTAAACCGATTTTATGATGAAAAGCTTCAATATCACCAAAATAACACAAAAGTGTGAAACTTGATGATCCAAAACACTTATTCACCTTACGCGTAGAAATGACTACACGAATAAAACCAAGCTCAAAAACAATGAAATACACGTAAAGTTGCAAACTTTTGCCAAAAACTTAAACTTTATCACCAAATAACCTTTAAAGTACAAGAATCTTGAGTTTTAAAGTGTAAAAATTAAGCTTTTAAAGCGTATGAAGATTTGTAAACCGAAACTTACGTGTACACTAAAAACTTCAAAAACAAAACGTTTCACCCAACTATTTGGCGATTGATACCACTGTTAGGTCACCATTTATGTAACACAAGCATCAATATAAGAAATGAGATGAAAGAGTGATCGGTTGAACAAGAACAAACACACACGATAGAAATACGAATGTTTATGCGTAGAGAATGAAAGTAAATGAACAACCAACTCTCAAATGAGAGTTACAAGACTATTTATAGGGAAGGAACTAGGGCAACACATCTAGTCCCTTCCTTTCCTTATTGGACTTTTGCATAGGCTCATGGGCTTTCTACATGAGCCTTGCCTTAATTACTAACATAAAAGCCTTAATTAAGCTAACTAACTATTTACATATTGATTACTAACATCCAAAGGATACCTCTTGAAGTCGAGCAAGCTCAAGTCCATGGGTTGCCAAACTTCGTCATCATCAAGACTACTAAAGTTATCTTGTTGATAGTTCTTTCCTCCCTCCTAGAAGTGTTGTGTCGAAGGAATTAGTGAAAGATGCCAAAGGTCCGTGTCGAAGGCATTAGTGAAAGGTGTCGAAAGGTTAAGACAAAGGCATTAGTGAAATGTGCCGAAGGGTCGTGTCGAAGGCATTAGTGAAAGGTGCCAATGGTCCGTTTCGAAGGCATTAGTGAAAGGTGCCAGGGGGTCGTATCAAAGGCATTAGTGAAAGGTGCCAATGGTCTACATTCGATATGGTACATCGATGTACAAGATGTATTAGTTTGGGTTAAAGGATAGTGAGATCCTTATGATGTTGTTATAAGGAGTGTGTATCCTTTGGGATAGTTGTTGTGTAGTGTTGGGTAGTAGTTCCTCCTTTGTAATGGAACTCGGTATCTAGTCTTGTACCAGATAAAGTGTAGGCGACATTGTGATAGGTTTAGTTCTACCTCGTGGAAGAACCCGGTGTCTAGCCTTGTACCAGATAAAGAGTAGGCGACGTTGTGAAGGCTTCTATGCCAAATTAAGGAGCTTGTGTTGTGTAGTGCTTACAAACTCTCGAGTAGGTGACTCGGGGAGTGGAGTAGGGCAAGGAAGGTGTCCTTGTAGCCGAACCACTATAAATACTAGCGTTGTGGTTTTGTGTTTCTTACTCTTTATCTTTTCATTACTTATTTATATACTTATCTATCAACATCCAATACACACATTAAATAGATTGACATAAGTCTATCTAAATAATTTAAAACAAAATTTTAATCGGTAAAACTATTCAACCCCTATTCTAGTTTTCCACACCTAATGTGCTAATTAGGAAAACTTGCCTCCTAAAATAATACGGATACTTCTCTAGTATCATTGGATTTCCAGAAAGTTGTGGTGTGTGTGTGTGTGTCGTGAGGTAGAAAAGAGAGGGAATAAGAAGACCAAGCCTTGATGGTAATTCATGGTGTTAAGTACTTCCATTAAAGTAGATGAAGCCTTGGCAATGTTTCCTACCCAAGTAAGTATCTTATTTATAGTTAATTGGAGAATTGAAAGTTAGGGTTCTATGAGCCCTAATTGGGGGAAAAGGGTAAATGATGTCTATAAGTTAGTTAAGAAGTTCAAATGAATATAGGTTAAGTATTATTGGATTTAAGTTAACAAATTAATGAGGATTAATTATCATATAATCATCATATGATTATGTGATAATTAGGTATGGTTAGAAAGGAGTTATAGTTTTTGTGGCCATGACATAGTTGATTGATTATGTGTTTGTGCCTATAGTGATTATGGCTTAGATGACAAGAATGGAGATGATGATGTGCTTGGTTTCATTAGCTTATAATCAAGGTAAGTAAACTGATTATAAGTTAATTTTATATGGATTCATTACATTATGTGTTATGTGTTGTTAATGTATAAGTTATGGAATGGCTTAATTGTATGTGCTTATGTGAAAGTAGATGGTAAGGCTAGTTTGGCATAACTAGCAATTGTATGTTAGAATAGGAGGGTTTTGACTAGGAAGTAAATGGTGAAGCTTAAGGATGGTTTAAGGTATGTTTTATGATTAATGTTGTAATGGACAATGGGTATAGTGCTTAATGTATGGATGATTATAATATTATGTTATGATCGTTTTACTTACTAAGCCTCGTGCTTATGGTTTAAGATGTTAATGCTTTGTAGGTCCACACGTGATGGCGATGGTAAGTATCAGATTAATGCTTATGGATTGCTAGAAGGAAGTTAGAAGATTGGTAAGAAAGTAGGAGCTTAGGTAGATACCGATCTCAAGTCAATGTTGTCCCCCCGAGAGTCTAAATGGTTTTGTAAACGTGTTGTCAAGTGTCAAAGTGAATGTCATAGTCGTTGAATGTAATTGAGTCATCAATGGTGCGTCAAAGTATGCTTTAAATATTCGTAATCTTGTTTAAAGGGGCGTTTGGTACAATGTCTATTTATACTCATTTTGGAATTGGGTTGTCAATGGGTTAATGATAATGAATACGAATTATTACGCTAAGTTAATAATTTCTATAAGGTTTGAGGTAATATGAATGTGTATAGTAAGTGTAAATACGTACATGTTTCGAAAAAACCATTAATATATTGGATATTTGGTTCTCTCATAATAAAATATAATCCTTATTTAATTTAAAGAGGAATTTCCTCAAGGGATAATTCCCGTGATTCCACACATAACTCCTCAATAAATATATCTTTTCAAAATACCCGTAATTCCATGGGTCCATATTTAAATAAAAATACATCACAAACAAACAATTTCATATAACGTGGTCTATAAATAAGTGCTACACAATTTATGATCACATGTACATGTAAACTAGACGTGGCGATTTGTGGAAAAAAAAAAAAACTGTTAATTTAGACTAATTGGTAAAAGATGTGGGCACATTTAGCCCCCTCTTTTTTGAAATGAGCATGTATAACCATTTAAAAGTTAAATGGGCATTAGTGAAAACATTTTTTTTTTTCAATTCAAAAATATTACAAATGTTCTTAAAGTAAAACTTATATATATAATATATTTAATGTTTTGAATATAATGAGATATTACGTTTGAGTAATTTATTTACGTAGTTTTTGTATTTAAAGCGATTAAGTATTCATGGAGTCTTTAATGCAGTCTTCGTTTAAGCCGTCTTGAATTCGACCCGAACTGTTTGGACCGTGCCGTAACCAAATTGAATTTTGCACCTCTAATATATCATTATCTCGCATGAGTAGAAATAAATGATTGAAGATGTTTGTTTTCTGTTTTGGATTATTTTACTATCGTGTTTTATATAAAATATTTTGATTATTATAAATTGTATACTTTACGTTTTTTATCTAGAAGTTGTTCTTTCTAACTTATAATTTTATAATCGTAATATCATTTACTATTTTTTATGATGCTTAAAAATACACGGTCTTTTAGCTAGTAAACTAAATATATGACAGATAAATAATACAATATAAATCATGTTAAGTTACTATGATATTCGTACTAAAACCAAAAGCGCACTCTGCTACAACATAAACCCACTATTCTCTCAGCTCGATCTACAGGGAAAAAGAAGTTCGAAATTACCCTCAACATATGCAATCATGGCCTTATACAAAAGTTAGTACATATATGGATATTATTATGCAGAAAGTTACTTCATTACGTCAATATTAGTTAACGATAGGCATCAAGATCTGGTTTTGGATAATCTCCCTTTAGGAAATTTATCATCTTCAGGGATTTGGAATTCAAAGTCAAGTATTCTATTCAAATTGGTTCTGTTAGCACTGCATGGTGGTAAAAGGGAAAACTGATAAATGATAATTAACATAGGTGCATATTAGCTAATAGAAAAAGAGTTATTTTACACATTATGATTACATCTACCTTTATGTTACCAGAATTTTTTATAGAAAAAAAATTGCTACTGCTATTTTTACCAAACACGCCCAAACGCTTTACATATGTTAGTTGATATGGATATTTGAGACTTTTATAATTCCATTTTGCTTTGATGTAATTGTAAATGACTTGTGCTTTCAAAATCACTATACTAACAGGAAAAAAATGTAGATAAGAATATGGGTTTAGCGGCCCATACCTAGTAGATGTGTCAAATAGCCCAACAATTCATCTTGAGGTCAAGTAGTCTAGTAGACTGCTTTTAAAAAAGTTACTTCATCTCCAACTACACACACCACAATACAACCACCACATCTCCGGCGTATCACGACGGCGCACGACGCCCTTCAAAACCCAGATCCAAAATCACCTCCTCTCCAATACCCACTTTTCAATTTTCGGTAATTCAACCTATTTCAAAAGTTAGCATAAACCCTAGAAAAAGCCTTTTTAAAATGTCAGACAACGTCCCATTTGAAATCCAAATGGAAATTATCAAAAAGGTTTATGATGTCAAGTCATTGATTCGATTCAGGTCAGTTTCCAAACCATGGAAGTCTTTCATCGACAGCTCTGAGTTTATCATTGGGTATGGCGCCCGCCACACGCAGCCACATAGTCATATTTTAACCTACAAATTTTATACTTCTCTGAATGAGGCAAAGTTCATTTGTCTAGTAGACCATGATAACAAAACTTTTAAGGTACAAAAACATGAGCTTGCTCCATTTGTTATGTCTCCTTTGCTTAAACGATATCATGTTTTCGATTTAGTTGGTGCGTGTCATGGATTAGTGTGTTTCGTGGTATCCATATAGGTTATGATGAATATATGGTTGTTATTTGGAACCCGTCAATTGGAAAATCATTTGGTATGGCTGATTACTCACTGATTCGACCTGTTTATGGTTTCGGGGTTTGTCCCGTCTCTAAAGATCCTACCCTTGTGAAAGTTGAACATACTCTTGGCATGCCTTGGAATGCCGAAGTTTTTACATTGAGTTCAGGGGTTTGGAATGTGATTCCAAGTGGTAATTTGCCTTGTCAATCAATTCAACTTAACTCGTCAACTCAGGTTGTTATAGATAGGTTTGTTTATTGGGCTGCTTATGATTCAACTTGTGCTTTTGATAAGTATATGGTTGTGTCATTTGATTTGATTACCAAGGAATTTAAAGTTATAGATCTACCGGATAGCTTAAGAAACGAGCTAAATGGAGCACATGTGCGTTTCTAAGCTAAGGGAGTCTCTTGTTGTTTATGGGTCTATTTATGTCGACGGAGCATGGTGTTGTGGTGTATGGGTGATGGAGCATGATTCGTCTTTTAGAAAGCTATTTATAATTGGAGCACGAGTAGATAAATTATTGGGGTTTAGGGAGAGTGGTGAACCTATATTTGAAACTCTTAAGGAGGAGGACGAACGGTTTGACACACTTTATGTTTACGACCCGTGCTCACAACAAATCAGTAATCTTGGGATTGATGGAGCTTCGGGCACATTCGGCATGGGTTCTTACATGGAATCGCTACTTCTACTCAATCACTTGGATTTACATATATATCGCGAGGTTAATTAATAAAAAAGATGACGACGACCACGTTATAAGGTGTGGATAGACATAGTGATATGTTACCTAAGGAGGGAGCGCTTATTTTGTAGTTAAGGTTTGGAAAAACCACTTTCATCTATTTTAGTTGTTTACCACTGTTTTAATATTGTTAAGTAATGTCATTTTCCAGATATGACTTAGTGAAATACTTTTAAAATGCACTTAAAGCATCATATTATATTGTTTTTACAGGTTTGCTTGTTTTTGCTTTGTGGTTTTAGATTGTTTTTGCTTATGTGGTTAAAAGATCCTTGAATCGTTTGTTATGATATAAACACATTCTGCCTGTGTCATCTTCATACAAACAAATCATGTTATAAACACATTTGCAAACACCGATAATCTGTATCCAAATACGAGCGTATGTCAAAATCTTATAACAAACTTTTAAAAAAAATACTCTACTTCATTGTCAAGATTAGAGAAATCTATGTTTCGGTGATTATTGAAGGACAAAAAACCAGGCTTGATATGTTACGATGTTTATTCATATCCAAAAAAGTAGAGAAACTATATAATTACATTTGACTTATATATATATTTTAAAAAAAAACTGCATTTGTCATAATACAAATATACAACTCTGTGCACTTATGTTCATGCAAAATTTCTTTATGTATCATCGAGGATACACTATGGGGTTACCACCACTACTAAGATCACTCCCTGGCACATTTGACGAGCCATAAAATGAAGACATTGATGATGATTCCACAAATGACCTTGACTCAGGCTCGGAGCAGTCAGGACCCACCTGTTTCTGGCATCTTTTCAAGAATGAGCTCAAGTTCTTGGACCACATCTAACAAACTTTTCAATACATTCATAGGGTATGAACCGATTCTGTTATCAATGATTGAAAACATCGTTCTTGCTTGATTAGCCAATTTTACCTGAAAAAAATAACATTATATTCAAGTAAACTTATAAATAATCCGGGTTTTTTAGAGGTGGGATTTCGTACCAATTGCTTACGGTGTCTGATCATCTTACGCACTAAAACTAAGGCCATCCACAATGCTCCATGTTGGATCGTTTAATACAAAAATAACAACAGCTGGCATCACTTTATTGGTGTGAAAGTTGTCGACATTTAAGCGTTTATTACCCATTCTTTCTGAAGGAACTCGTATTAAACCATAAGAGTGCCATATACAAGTACTTTATTGTTTTAATAATAGTGGCAGTACTATATGGAGTTTGTGATTAGTATTTGTACGGTATATTATATATTATTTTACTAAAAGTGATAGGAAGAGGTGACAGCTATTCAATCTTACATGAATCAATGCATTGTAGAAATTTTTAAAAAAGTATGAGTTGGGTGATTTGGCCGTGACGTGGCCATCTATTAAACTCAAAATGATTCAATGCATTGAGGATGCTCTAATTATTAAACCAAAACAAACAAATTTGGACGAAAAAGTTTTTCGGGTCAACCCAACCATATAAAAAGGTTACCCATCTTGACGGTCCTGTGATATGAATATATCGAGGTAAAGACAAAATAAAGGATACCTCACGGAAGATATTTTTGCCATGTGATATTGGTTTCATGCTGGTCGAGATCTCTAAAAGTACAACTCCAAGGCTATAAACGTCACTCTTGTCTGTTAGTTTATGGGTCAATAATTATTCGGGATCAAGGAAACCCTGCAATAAAGTATGAAATTAGTTACAAAAATTATGTTCAACAAACTAAACAAGTGAGCGAGATTTTTTATTCAGAAAACATTTGACTCTATATATAAAGGCCATCTCGACCCTCTACTAGAAATTACCCACTTTGACCCGTTACGCAACCCACCCATTTTGTTACTTCTTCTAGCTAGCTTCTGTCCTAAGTCACAAAAAGTAACAAGGTCTGTCCATACACCATGGTCCCTCAACTAGCCAGTAAAGGAGAGACTTACGGGTGTTCCTCTAAGAACGGCGGGTACGTAGTAAGGACCGACTCCATCGTCATCCAAAAGTGGTGCAAGCCTTGAGAGTCCAGAATCAGCAACTTCGGCAGTGAGTTTGGAGTCAATGAGAATGTTGCTTGTTTTGATATCGTGGTGGAATATAGGTGGGTTGGGTTCGGTGTGAAGATAAGGAATGCCTTTGGCTGAATCCAATGCTACATGTAACCTTATTTGGAAGCTTATTGACTCCTCAGATTTGGCTGTAAATGCAACACATAATCACTTTCAAAACGCACAGCAACACACCTCTAAAATGCAAAGAATCAAATTTCATACCTTTAGCCAATCACGTAACATTCCTCGAGAAATAAACTCATAAACCGACATCTCCACAAGTCCGAAGAACACTTACATTATCCAGCCAAAAGACTACTTGTTCTTGTACCTCTAAAATATAAAGAAGAGTAAAATAAATAGCTAAAAGCGAAATAAATAAAGTGTTGTTGATTTAAGAATGAGGCTTTCAACGGAATAAATAAGTAGGAGATAAATTAATAGCTGCTCAAACCAGTGGTTTTTACTTATAAACTACTGTCTTAACTCTTTATTACTTGTATCATTTGACTTTTTGAATAGTCAAACGTGTGACAAATTTCACAAGCTTCCTACATTTTCCTACATTGTGTATACATGTAATTCCTATTTATGATACTAATTTATATGTTTCCTCACTATAAAAATCAAAGCACGGATATTTATACAAACAAACGGACCATTTCGTGGGTTCAAATTGGATGAATCTGTCAAGTCAAGGTTCTGACTTTTGAAGTCGACGCAGTTTTTTAACTTTTCAAAAACTGAGGACGATTTTCTCAAGAACTTTTTACCTCTTTTGTCTGCTACAATGTCTGGAAAGTGTAAAGTCTGAAAAATAGTCCCGGACCAAGTGGTAGTGTCTCATTATAAGTGGCATGAAACATCTGAAAATCAGCCGTTAGCGAGACAAAAACATGGATCCAAGGGTTAAATCATAGTATGCACTAATATTACGTAAAGACCCAAAAAAAACTACAAAAGACAACATTTTCATGTGCATACACTGAACCCCTTCTAGATCCGCCCCTGATGGGACCAACATTTTTTGCGTAATTAGAATGATAGAGTGGATGGAGTATAAAGTGTAGAGTAAGGAATGATTCATTCTTCTTGTTTTTAGGCGATGCATTTGTAACATAAGATTCATTAAATTTATTCATATGATATTGTTGTAAATTGTTAATGAGTCAATGCATTTCAGGCAACATATTTTTAAATTTAATTGAATAAATTTTAACAAATTTTGCAGTTCGTATTTTATGTTCAATACCTAAACCAAACTGAATTTAAATTAGATTTCATTTCGGTTTTGTCTTCAAAAATGGTCAACCCGAAGAACCCCTACTGAGAAATCCGAACCGACAAACACCCTACGGGGGTCCATACCTGATTGATGTCTCAAAAGTGCCACAATTAAAAGGATAGCACAAACAGTCGCAGTGTATGCAATAGTAACTTAAGTTTGGCGGTCACATATTACAGCTCCATCATTTAACAGAATAACTTCAAAGAAACAAAAGTATCAGTTGCCTCTACGCATCAAAGGACCGTGTTTCCTTTACCCAAGAAAAAACAGCAATTGTGGAGAATAATAGTATCCACTCTGATATTGCAGTGGTTTTCAGCCAGGAATGGTAACTATTGAACTATGTAGCATTGGTTTACAGTCTAATATATGGTGTGTATTTTTTTTTTTTTTTTTTTTTTTAATTTTGTTTGTGCTTGTTAGGGTGTAAGTTGTTAGGTTTTATGCAATGAAATGCTCTCTTTTGTGTTTTGTAAACAATGTGCAGTGGTTCAAATTGTAATATTTGTTGTTGTTTGATGTAATGAAAGGGCATTTCATTGTTTGAAGGTATGAAATAAGGAAGTAAAGTATAAATAATCATGTGTTTTATAGTTCAAATTAAATTCTTACCAGCCAAGCTACGAAGGTGCATTCTCAGCAGCCTGTTGCTGTGCATTCTTTCTCATCTTACCCATTCTAATAGCTACTTCTCACCCCGTGAACAAGACCTCCGCCATTGAGTCCACTATAGCACAGAACCATTAACATAGAACACTAAACCCAAGAAATAATTGCTGAATATAATAGTGTTCTCTGTTGTATTTCTCAGATTAAAATCATAACTGGAACACAAGTATAAACCTATGGATTTGTCATTAATCTCATCCATAACCTAATACCCTATCACATACTACTACAAAATACAAGTTTCAAATGGAAATAATCAAAAAGTTTATCAATGGGTTAAAAAGTTTATGATGTCCATAAAAGACTTCCATGGTTTTGAAACGGACCTTGATTCGATTCGGGTCGGTTTCCAAACCATGGAAGTTTTTCATCGACAGCTCTTAGTTTATCAATAGGTTACGGTGCCCGCCACACGCAGCCACATTCGTTTAGTAGAAGATGATAACAATGAAACTTTTAAGGTACACAACAAGAGTTAGCTCCATCTGTTGTGTCTCCTTTGCTTAAACAACATCGTGTTTTAATGGTTGTTGGTGCATGTCATGGATCACTGTGTGTTTGTTTTCTTTGTTTACAGTGTTTGTTTTCTTTGATTATAGTTTCAGCCCGGGGGATGATGCATGTTACATATTCATCTGTAATAACACGAGAACAGGAATAAATTATCATCTGGACCTCATATAGCGCCAATTCGTCCAGTGAAGGTATGAAATAAGGGAAGTAAAGTATAAATAATCATGTGTTTTATAGATCAAATTAAATTCTTACCAGCCAAGCTACGAAGGGCATTCTCAGCAGCCTGTTGCTGTGCATTCTTTCTCATCTTACCCATTCTAATAGCTACTTTCTCACCCCGTGAACAAGACCTGCGTCATTGAGTCCACTATAGCACAGACCATTATATAGAACACTAAACCCAAGAAATAATTGCTGAATATAATTGTGTTTTTTCTTTTCTTTTCTTGGCATTCAGATGCAATAACAAGAACACTAGTATAAAACAATGTACTTAACAATGTATAGAACACTAGTATGAAATGCTGGGGAGATTACGATCTGGACTTCTCTATAGTCCAAACCCGTGAACTTAACTTAAAAACAATGTACTTGACACAGGATGCAACTTGTACTTATAAAAATATGTAATCTAGATAATCTTAGTCGCCACTGTTGGGATAAACCCCAGAACCAAAACCAATTTCATATAGACCATGTTATACAGAACAGCAAAAACTAATTTTGTTAAGGAAAGATTCCAAGCAACAACAATATCCATTCCAAAATCACCAAAATTTTTATGAGAATCAAATGTTAGATAATAACAGCCACAAAAGCACATTAAGCCTTGAGACTTGAGAGATACCAACTATTGTTGGACCGAGACAAAATTGTTGAACTTCCGTTAGAATCATTTATGTTTTCTAAGAGACTTGAGCATACAACAAGTTGGTTGAGAAGAATCAAATAAGCTCTAGAACCTACAATCAGTATTTAGTATTGTAACCTACTGGTAGGAAGCCTGATGCATGATTGCATTGCAGACCCCTAGTGGTACTCGACTGATGTAGCCATTGTTAACCGCAACTCTGTTTCTACTTTATGCTATTTTATTTTACACTTTGGAGGGTATGAGATTGTTGATTTTGTCTAGCAACATGGTTATCAACAATTTTCTTAGAGAAAAATCCAGGACTTTCTCCAAACATCGCCTAACCACTACTAATGCCTTCACTCCGCTAATCCGATTCAAAGTACATATAAATCATTTCTTGCACACCTAGGCATCTACACATTCAAATGTTGAAAATTCAAAGATTGATAAACTTGTGTTTGTATTTAGAGAGCATCCAAAGTAACCGCAAAGCATAATGAAATGAGAATGTATGAAACAAAAAGCTAACAAGATTTCAATAAGTAATGAACATCTAAAGGCTTGTCATCATTAATATCCAAGCAATAAGGCATCTATAAAGGACATTTCCCATTCTAAAAGAACAATGGAATAACAAAATCACATTAAACTTGATAATACCGATTTCGCTAACCTTTCTACAAATCACATATCTGAGATATATGTAGCATATTTTGCATCTACAATCGCATAAGATTTCATGTCATTACTAGATTAACAACATTTAATCAGTGATAGACGAAAGTGAGTTTTCCACTCCTTAACTACAAAATAGTCCCCTTGAAATGTGGCCATCATCGTTATGATAAGTTATTGTCATCATAAATACGTGAACCCAAGTGATTAAGCAGAAGTAGCGATTCCTTGTAAGAGCCCATGAAGAATGAGTTCGCTGCTCCAGAAATCCCAAGATTCTTGATTAGATCGTGATTGGATCCGCATATGTTTGGTAAAGAGAATAATCTTCTCCTTTGAGAATAATCAAAAGCGGAAAGTGTTCAATTGGAACATGAAAGCGTGACGAAATTGGTCCTAGTTACTCTTGGGACGGAGTGGAAGAGGAGGGATTCTCGAGCGGAAAGGATCCAATAAATTGAAAGAATTGAGCGAGGAGCCGTATGAGGTGAAAATCATGCACGGTTCTGTAGAGTGGCAGTAGGGTGACTTATCTGTCAACTTTTCACTATCACCCAAAAAACCAAACTCTGCCTTACGTAAAGTTGCGATACGATTAACCTCTGGATTTGAAATCACGCTTATATACGGTATTGGCCATAATTCACAAGAACATTCTGTAGTCTTAGTAAGAGGGGAGGTTAAGGTTTACCGGTGTGAGATATCACATTGTTCGAGGAACCCTAGATCTTTGTCGGAGTAAAGGATCGTCAACAAGGGCGTTCTAGTGCG
>CM040241.1:293397925-293453107 GCA_022545495.1 Chrysanthemum lavandulifolium
TGTGAGCAGGGATCATAAACATTAAGCATGGTAACCCATTTGTCCTTTTGAGTTTCAAATATAGTTTCACCGTTCATCTTAAACCCTAGCATTTTAAGTATAGGTGCGCCAATTGTGAATAGCTTTCTAAGAGACGAGTCATGCTCCATCACCCATGCAGCACAACGAATTGCTCCATCCACCACATTGCATCCATACACAACAAGAGAATCCCTTAGCTTAGAAACGAACACACATTGCATTATCTCATTTGTTAAGCTATATGGTAGATCTACCACTTTAAATTCCTTGGTAATCAAATCAAATGACACAACCATACGATTTAGGGTAGATTCACCATCATCACTAAAAGTCTTCTCCCAAGCACTCCAATAGATAAACCTATCTATAACAACCTGAGTTGACGTATCAAGTGTAATTGTTTGACGAGGCAAATTACCACTTGGAATCACAATCCAAACACCCGAGCTCAATGCAAAAACTTCAACATGCCAAGGCATGTTATATGCACATAAAATCTTCACAACGGTAGGGTCACTAGTAATGGGACAAACCCCGAAACTATATACATGACGGTCATATCCAGGGACAGCAATACAAAATGATTTTCCAATACAAGGGTTCCAAATAGCAAGCATCCTTTTATCATAATTATCTTTATTATAACATGACAAACACAGTAATCCATGACACATACCGACAACCTTTAAAAGCCAATATTGTTTAAGCAAAGGAGACTCAACAAGAGATGGAGCAAACTCTTGTTGCAGTACCTTAAAAGTTTCACTATCATCATCTACAAAACAAAAGTGTTGTACAACATCTACTAAATGAGCTCTGTGCGCTAAAATAAGACTATGTGGCTGTGTGTGCCGGGCGCCGTAACCTTTGATAAACTCAGAGCTGTCGATGAAAGACTTCCAAGGTTTCGAACTGACCTGAATTGAATCAAAGACTTGACATTAAAAACACTTTTAATGATTTCGATTTGGAGTTCAAAAGGGATGTTGTCTGACATTGTTCAATTTTTTCTAGGGTTTATGTAGAGTTGAGACTGAAAATTTTGGGGGGTTGTTTTTGAGTGTTCGGGCAATTTGAAACATATATTGAGTGGGTATGGACCACATATAGTGAGTGGGTATGAACCGGGTAAAAAACCCATATTCATATCCGTATCATATTAGTGGGTAGAGTGTCCAATCACTGTTCGGCCGGACCCGAAACCGATTGGCGTATTCGGGTCGGGTTCTCGGTTGAAATCGATTCGGGTTATTGGGGTGGTAAATGCTTGAATCTAAATAAGTCGGTATCGGGTTGAGATTTTTTTAAGTCGGGTTACTCAACCCGTTTGACCGAATAAGTTTTATTTTATTTTTTATAAATATTTATTTTAGAAATTTTCTATATAAATTAGAACAAATAGGCAACGTTTCACTATTTAATTTATATCCGGGTTGACCCGAACCGAATTGACCCGACCAAAGTTGACCGGCCCGAATTGACCGAACCCGACTAACCCGGAGTTCAAATAGGTCGGGTTGAGATAAATTATTTTAGCCCTTGACTTAATTTGACCCGACCCTAATTGGCCAACCCACCAACCCGCCGAATGACACCCCTATTAGTGGGTGATTTTGGATTTTTCCATCTTTATTCGTAGATTACATGAATACTCGCGGAAAGCGATAGTATATACCGGCAAAATAATTATATTTGCAAGCTGTGATTTTGGTTTGGCCTCTTAATGCAAAACGTATATTTTATTTTAGCTACGTATAATAGGTGCGTGAATTGACTTGAAGTGAAATCTTAAATCTTGGTCAAACATTGAAATATACCTTGAAATTTAAATTAGTCAATGTGAAAACTTCATTTTAATTAAGGAAATTCTTGAAATTTAAAAATCTATATTTGTCAACTCTTTAAAATCGGATGACTTTTGAATCTATATATCACGGACTCTTTAAACCACTTTTAAAACTTTCTGAGCTTGGTCTAGAGATCAAGAAATGTAGAAATTAAAAATCAAATCACACTCTAAAAAACACACACACAAATAACCTAAATCTACAACTAAAAACCTCCCATCTCTCTCCCACTATCAACAAACCACCACCGGACACCACCACCGGGCGCCACCACTCTGAAACCAACTCACCACCTAACTCCATCTCCACCGTCATCCCACCACCACAATATCACTACCAGGAGGAACCATCAGACCACGACCACCAAAAGGGTTTGCAAGTTTTGAAGTTTTTTTTTTTTTTTTTTTTTTTTTTCTTCTTCTTAGTTTTGAAGGTATATTAACATTTTGGTAGTTTTTTTTGTAGTGGCGCTCTTACCCTCGCTTGCGATGATATTTCTTGAGAAAAAATCGCCTTCTTGGTCATCACCAGGAAATAGAATGCTTTATTCTTAAGTTGTTAATATTTGTTATAATCGTTATTGTAGAAATTTTGTTATAAAATTTATTATGTAATTTTGTTATAAAGTTGTTGGTTTAAATGTATTATGTAAATTTTGTTGAATTCTGATTCTGATCACTGAGTTTCCATACACTTATTCTTTGGAATATGTCGTTATCATTTAGTGAAAGTGCATATTTTTGAGTTTGTTGTGTAATAGTTTTTTCTAAGTTTGTGTAATTTAGTCATAAAGTTTATATAAATTGGTGTATTTTGTTGCTATAAAGTTTATGTAAATTTTGTTATAGAGTTTGTTTTTTGTTTTTATTTTTTAATATACTTTTTAGTTATAAACCTATTTGTTGGTGAAATTTTGTTATAACATTATTAGAATAGTGTAGCTAAATGTTGTAATGATGTAAATTATAGGGTAAAAGTTTGCGTAAATTGCTAGACATATTCTTGGTAAATTTTATATATGAATTGTTAAATTGTGAAATTTATCCAAATTTGAATTTTTTGAAATATGAGTTTTCACGTTCATGTTTAAGCGTTGAGCAGAAACAATTACCGTAATATCGCAACTATAAATGTTTACCGCTAAAATTACATTCTTGTCTGCAGGTCTGGCCTAGTTTTTAAAATACAAAGTGTGTGTTTTTAAAATTAATATATTGTGTGTTTTAAAAAAGTTGTAAAGTTATAACTGATAAAAAAAGAAATAATTTAAGTTGCCAAGTTTTTAAAAATTGTAAAATTTAAAGGGTATTTAAAGGTCATTTTGACAAACTAAGATATTAAACATAGCATTATTTTTGTTTGAGAACGTTTGTTTATGTTTGGAAAAATATTAAACTTGCTTTCTTTAAAGTTTGTAAATATAACTGCAAGTAAAAGTATTATGGTAATCTATATTAAATTTTCTATCTCTTTTTGCTAGTCGACATATATTTAGCACTTCCTGAAAAAGTAAGTTGGACAATAATATGTTGTAAAGCGAGTGTATTTATTGATCCATAATGAGTAGAGTAGGCTAAGTATCTTGGACCGTATAATGAATTGAAGCGAACCGAACAAAATATATTCGGTTTGGTTTACATTCTATATACTATGATTTTCGGTTTTGGTTCGGTTCGATTCGACCCAAAACCAAGAAAAATACACCTCAACCATATAAGCGAACCAGAACCAACCAAACCAATCATATTTAGTTCAATTTCGGTCTATGTACTAATGTTTTCAATTTTGATTCGGTTCGGTTTTATACGATGCTCAACCTTAAAGTAGAGTAAAGAGTTCTTCATGTTTTTGTTACGCCTATTATAAATATTTACTGCCTTGTTGATGAATATGAACTTAGATCATACTAATGTTGTTAGATGATCCTTGTATAGTTAAAATTAATTTGTCATTCAAATCTTCTATTAACTACACAATAGCCATCTCTTTTAAAAATATTTTGTGTGAACGTTTAACCAAATATGCATTTATGCGAATGTTTAACCAAATATACATTACTTAGCTTATAGCCCGCCCGAATGGGCATTGCTTTATAATAATATATGCCAAATTCTAAATGTATGTGAGCAATCATGAAATAAGGAAAACAAATTAAAAATACAAACCGAAAGTAACTAAGTTTTTAGGTAATATTTCTAAAAGATAATAAAGTTGTTAAATAATCAATGTAGTTATCGTTTTTGTCGCAAACAAAAACCTTTAAACCTCATTGGGTTGAGATTTTTTAGAAGGTGTCCATAATCCAAATGGGTTAGATACATGACTTGGTTTGTGCCTCCGTCAAGCTCAATGTGTGCTCAATAAATATATCATCACCCTTTTGTCTAAGCTTAGTGTGCTCTTTTTTAGCAATACTAATACATTATCACCGATATTAGTGTAAATTTGCAAAAGGAAATATCATCACTAACCAAGTCAAACAACAACATTAATACAAATAAGCGTAAAAGCGTTTATTTATATTTTACGATCTTCTAATGTTTTGTCGATAACAAACGTAAAATCATTTTAACGAAACAAATAAAATACGTAAATGGTTTGAACTAATAGTTTCTAACATATTCACATTTTCACATAAAACACTAAAACAAGTATAAGTGATTTTATGATTTAATAATACATATGTACAACAACTAGTGTTTACATATTTGGGTAAAATATACACATAACTAGTATGTACTATATTGGGTAATATAAATGGGTAAAAACAAGTTTATACTAAATGGGTTAAAACTAGCAAATGGTATTGACCCATAACCCATGGTTTATATATACCACTTAACCAAGTTCAATGTATTCTAGAGATACATTGTATCTAGAAAGAAACCCATGGATCAACCCATAACCCATGACCCATAACCAAAAATACCCATGGGTAAAGGGGCGTCCACGGATCCCTAGCTTTCGCTAGATGGATCCACTTGTGGAAGGATCCGTAGGTTTTCTCATAAATAGTGAGCCATTTCTTCATTGTTTCTCACCCCTTTCTAACATACTTTCCCAGAGTTAAAAACTCTCTAACCTCGGATCAAAGAGATCTATGTTTGTAGTTTTGTTTTGTGTGATCTTCTAGGTTCCTCTTAAAGGCAAGATCACCACCTTTGAAGTCGAGCAAGCTCGAGTCCATGAGTTGCCATGCTTCCTCATCATCAAGACTCTTCAAGTCTTCTTGTTGATGAATGTTTTCTTTTCCTAAGAAGTGTTGAAGACATTTGTGAATTGTGTCTCAAGTGTCAAGGCGAAGATATTAGTGAAGGGTATCCATCGTCCATATCATAAGCACTTACGGTAGGTGCTTAGAAGTCAAGACTAGAAGCATTAGTGAAGGGTGTTTAGAAGTCAAGACACAAGACATTAGTGAAGGTGTCTTTAAGATCTAGTCAAAGGCATTAGTGAAAGGTGCCTTAGATGTACATTCGATATGGTGTGTTTCGATGTACAAGATAGATTAGTACTAGATCCAAGGATATTGATATCCTTGATGATGTTGTAGAAAGGAGTTGATATCCTTTGGGATTAGTCGTTGGTGTAGTGTTGGGTAGTAGTTCCTCCATTGCAATGGAACTAGGTGCTTAGCCTAGTACCTAATAAAGGGTAGGCGACGTTGTGTAGGTGTGGTTCACCTTGGTGTGAAAGAACTAGGTACTTAGCCTAGTACCTTATAAAGGGTAGGCGACGTTGTGTAGGTGTGGTTCACCTTGGGTGAAAGAACCCGGTGGTTAGCCTAGCACCGGAAAAAGGGTAAGCGACGTTGTGAAGGCTTCTCCGCCATAAGGAGATTGGTGTAGTGTTCTGAACTCGAGTAGGTGACTCGGGGGTGAAGTAGGGCAAGGAAGGTGTCCTCGTGAGTCGAACCACTATAAATACTCGCGTTGTGGTTTTGTGCTTCTTACTCTTATCTTTCATTACATACCTTTATATGTTTGTTTATCAACATCCAACACACACATTCAAATAGATTGACATAAGTCGATCTAAATAGTTTAAAGGGAAGTTTTAATTGGCAAAACTATTCAACCCCCCTTTCTAGTTTTCCACAATTGGCATCAGAGCTTCGTTACCAAGTTTCTTGAAGTTTATTGTACTTTAAAACTTGATACGATCAAGGTAATTGAAAACTACAAAGAAGGTTTTCATAAAACAAACATCATGTCTTTTAAAACTATATGTTTGGATGTTGATTTGATAACAACATTTTTCTTATTTTATTTTTCATTTAATTGCACTAATCTTCTTTGTCATGTTGATTAGTCAAAGCTCATACCCACCAAGCTATAGGAATCACTTGGTTAGAATATCTTCCTTAAGAAGGTATCTTAAGCATGAAAGGAGCGGGAATCGTCTAAGTGACATTTGTTGTGTCATTTGTAAAGACATTCCTAAGTCGCTAGAGGTATGATTTTCTTTTATTTTGCTTGATAATTAAGTATGCCTATTTAGGTATTTATATGATTATCTTTTGTGCATATACATGTATTACATGAAGCTTAATTAGGAAGTCTTTTCTCACATCGTGTTATATTTTTTTCTCGTCTAAAGTCGTGGTATATAAAACTTATGTTTTATTTATTTTAATCAATAATAAAACAAAACACAAATTTCAAATTCTCCATCCCCATAAAAATACCACTAGGCGCCCACTTTATCAAATCCCCACTTTTCAAATCTTCCAATTTCAAAATTTCCTCTCACTCAAAACTTCATCCTCCTCTCCATTTCATCTCAACGAAACCAAGAAGAATCATCTTGACATGGTTTACATCGCCTTCATGCTCATCGTCTTAACACTCATCGCACTTGTGTTCCTATGATGAAGTTCACATACGGAGACATTTACTTTGTTTTGTTAATCTACATTGGGGTTATATACCCAATCCTTTGTATCATTCTTAGTATTGAAATGAAATATTACTAATAGTCTAGTTATCTAGGTTATTATTATCACAATGTGTTTATCATTTATCTTTGTTTTATTTTATTCTCTCGTAATACATTAGAAGACATGTATGCATGTTAAACAAAAATGTAGGCTAAAACACATATCTTGATATAAAACTATGAGATATAAAAACCTATGCTTTTCATCATAAAATCATTTCTATAACTACTGAGATCTACGGATCCGGAAGATATACTAGCGGATCCCTTTTGTAAAGGAACAAGTGGGATCCGTCCTCTTTGAGAACAATTTTTCATGCAAATTAAAAACCACTTTTAAAGTAATACTCCACTAGTATGTCAAAACCATAAGTGAGTTAAGTGTCTTTCTTGTTAAAAACCATTGTTAATAAAAATCTAATAAAAAACGTTAGATAATCATTGGTTGACCACAAACATCACTTTCTATTAACTCGTCTTTTCTCTAGATTCCACTATGTCGCATACGAATCTGAGTTTGATTTTTCACTCAAGCTTCTACACTCCAAACATCTCCTTGAGCCCAACACACCTAGCAACCACGTTCGTTGGTTCAATAATCTCGAAGCGCGTCATTTCCATGAAGGGCGTGTGTGGACACTCCTCTACAATTCGAAGAAGATATCAATACCTCCTTTCGAACCATAGGACTAGATTGTCTTCTCGAAATCAATGAGAAAATATGTCCAAGGAAAATTACAAAATGGTCCTTCAAGTTTAAGAATTGGCGTAAATGGCCCTGGAAATTGGAAAATGATGAATTGGTCCCCACTTTTGAAGTTTGTCAAGATTAGTCCTTGAATATCTTTGATGAGTTGGCGCTATGGTCCTCAATTTTTCGTAATTGCACATTTAGTCCCTATGCTATTATGCCTTAAACCCATTTTGACCCTTTCATCAATTTGCCCTCGTCACCTAGCCTTTTGAACCCCCGGTTTTATTAATCCACCACCAACCCACTTGGTTTGACTAACCTGGCGCTTAAAGTCATCCTCCTCCACTGTGTCTCGCAACCTCTCAGACACCAACCTTTCTCCATCCCCCCCACACCTTGCTCCCTCCTCTACTACATCCAACAGACATTACCTCCTTCCACCTTTCACTCAACCTCAACTCGCTCATATCCTTTATTCCCGCCTAAAATTGAAAAAGTTGCAAAATTTCACAAAAGTCATCCAATTGATCCTCGAACCAAGGAACTATTCGAGAGAGAGAGAAGTTCTTGGAGCTATAAAAGAGAATGAGAAGCGCTTTCAAGTGGCAAGCTAGCTTTAGTTTTTCACTTGTATGTCGCTTTAAATTTCAATGATTTAGTTTAGTGTAAAAGTTTTAAATTTATGTTCCTTTGTACTCAAATTAAAGTATTTCATCATTATAATCTTATTTAAAATCTCAATTTAAGGTCTCATGTATGTTTCACATGTTGGTGTCATCGTTGGAATTTGCAAGTTCATGATCCCATGTTAAAGCTTCCAAGAGCTTATGTTTTAGTTTAGACAGTTTATTTAAGTTTATTAAAGCTTTAGGTAAGCTCGATAACATTTTCAAGTAATTTTGTGAAAAGTCAACAAAAGTCAATCCGTGATGATTCTTGGTCGAAATGGAAAATGGTGATGCTAAGGTTGCTTGGTTGTATTAGAGTAGGTTAGAGTAGTATTTGTCCGGTTTAGCTCGCGGCACCAACCGGATAGTGGTTAGTACTTTTCTCATTTCCAAATTTCAAAGTCATAGTGCAGCTTCATGCTTTTCTTATATCCGTGATCATTTGTAGTTTTAATATGTCTAAATAGTTGTAATTAGATCATATAAGCTCGGTAATCACTGGAATTAGCTAAATCCACATTGTTTGTCTCATTAAACTTCCATATCGCTTTTAGTGTGGTGTTTCGATTTGTATCTTGTTTAGGTTTAAGGTCCTGCTTTGGATTGAAAAATTGTTGGTTTATGTCTACTTATTACTTTTGAGCTAATATCTGGCTATTTACTTGTGCCTACAAAGTCCCAAAGTCAAATTTCATTTAAACTGCTCTCTTCATATTTATCGTTGGAATTTTACAAGTTCATGGGCTCATTTGTGTTTAAAATTCATAGGTCTACCCTATATTAGTGTTATTTCATCATATTACTTCCATTTCGTCCTTAAATTGATCCCAAATCTCAAATAAGTCAACCTTTATAACTGCTTTAAAAGTCAAAACATGTCAAATGTCCGCTATGATAGATTCATAGATGATGCATGCAGCTCATCTCAACTAGTTAAGGTCTCATTTTTGGCACATTTATAGTTTGCTAGTTGTGTTCAAGGCCCCATATCTGTTTTGCTTTCAAGCTTTTCTTATAAGCTTGTAGATAAGCTCAAACTAGCTTACCCGCAAACTGCTCGTGACTGCTAGTTGACCCGCCATCTTAGCCTGCTTTTGTTTGATCTATTGTCTTCATTACGGGTCCTCTTGATCTGAAATTTGGGTTATATAGTCTCCGGTTGGTGGTCTGAGGGCCTTACTTTTGGTTTGCTCAGTAGCTTTTTAAATAGGTAGTTGTAATCGCTAAACTGGGACCTGCTTCCTGTAGCTTAAGTGAGCAGCTTGTTGAATCACTAGTAGTATGCTTATTAGGTGTTAGGATTAGATTTAGATGCTTGCTTTAGAGTAGTTATAGTATAGCCTAGCCTCTGCTTCCATTCGTTCACTCTTTGCTTATTAGCTTATTAAAAAGTGCTTATTTCCACTAGTTTACACTCTCAGCTCAATATCTTCCACACAAGCACCTATTTTTCCATTTTTCTTATATTCCTAATATTGTTTTAGACTTTTCCTGAAATTTTCAGATTTTTCTAAGTTGTTTTGCTATTTTTCTTAATTTAAATTAGTTTTTAATCCTTTTTAAATAGCTTTTAATACAAATAAATTAGAAAAAGCTTAAAAAAATATGTTTTCTATTTTCTTAGGTTAAGATAAATATAAAAGTAATAAAAAGTATTTTTCCATATTTTTCTTAGTTAAATTTGTATTTTTAAATAATTTAATTAGTTTTAAATAGTTTTTAATTAATAATAAATACATAAAAAGTCTAAAAAATATATTTTCAGTTTTAAAATTAGTTTTATCATATTTTAGATTTTTCTAAGTCTTAATTTTATTTTTCTAGTCTTATTTCATATTTTCTTCTATTTTTGAGTATTATTAAATAGTTTAAAATAGTTCATATTGGAATTCTTAGTCAAGTCAAACTCATTCGTAACGAGGATCGCTCTCTATCTCTTTGGTTTTGGATCAAAACCAAAAGTTTATCTAACCCTTGGACAATTTACCAACATCCTCGAATTCCCAATCATGGACAATGTGCCTTCACCGAAGATTGGTCTCTTGACTCTCTTCAACTTTCGTGAAGTAAATAGTCCGTATTGTTCTCATATTCCTTCCCATGAAGACTTGATTCGCATATTATGCAAACCCCATCACTCAATCCAAACATCATCTACACAGGGATATTCTAGAAGAGTACAAGCCCTTGCACTCATCCCACGTGAAAATGTTTGGAGCCTTAGGAAATCGAAATTCTTCCCGCTTGTTGTGCTCACATAATGTATTGTTTGCTAACACAACAACCATACAATCTCGCCTACTTCTTTGCAAGGCGGTGTAAATCTTCAAGGTCCAAGAACAAACTTATCCCTTATGGAATGTTCTTAAGCGCCTTTATCATAACCTCAATTTCAAAGTCCGTTGTACGTGCTTGTAAACAAGATGATGGAACCTCTAAACACATCCCTCATGAAGGCGTTCTTCATTCCGAATCGGAAAAAACTCATCAACCTTTTGATGATCCTTCAAACAACGCTCAAGGAAATTAGTAGTCTTTCAAATAGGATCAATCCTTTTGTACTCGTGCTTTATCAATGTAATCCAATTTCTCTCATGAAATAAAACATCTTACATTTGATATCCTAGTGTTAGAATCCCTTTAAACTAACCTTGGAATATAATGCATTGTCAAGATCATTGCATACCTTTAGTAAAGGTTACGCTTAGCAGATGGATGGATCTCAAAGTTTATGCTAGACGGATCCCACATTTAGGGAACCGTGGGATCCTAAGAAAGAAAATGCAATTGCAAGCATTGTATTTCAAACATATCCTTAGAACACCTCACACTAAGCTAAACATAGTGTCTTAAGGAAAATTAAGTCCTTATCAAGTTAAGTACATCCTTCCCACTCACACATAAACTCACCTAGATCACAATCAAAGACGCTTGTAGATCTATCGTTTCATTTTAATCCATTACTCTTCCACTCTTAAGCTCACACATCATTTTTCACATGATCCCTCATATCTAAACGTTGGAAACCTCTTATAGCAAAATCGATCATAATCATCCTAACGACAAAAATTGGTCAAAATTGATCAAATCCTAGTTTTTCCATCTTAAGTCTCTAGGATATTTTCCAAAGGATTAATCTAAGTTACTATCTGATCTCTAAGATCATTTAGCTTCACTTGACACTTTCAAAATCTTTAGTGTCATTCTTGTTCATTCATTAGTACTCATGAAAGTTCCAATTTCTTCCATAAAAGGCAATCATTTGCTAGATCACTCATTACCTTCAAGTACTTAAGCACACATTCATTTAAGACACTTAGGAGGACTGAAACACTCAAGGTGATATAGATCTTAGATCTTAGAAACATCATTTCTACTCTTTCATAGCTTCGAGAGCCGGATCCCTAGGATTAGCCTAGACGGATCCCTACGAGGAGGGAAGTGGGATCCGGATGACGATTATGTCAAACCTTGCTAAAACAATCATTTCAACTCATCTTTCTAACTCAAACACTCCATCTCATCTTAAATGAGTTCCTAGATCAGTACAAACTCTGAAGTTGACTCTTGTGCATGTTAATCATCACATTCCAATGAATCTTAGTGGCTTAAGGCTTAAATGCACTTGCCCAATCTCTTGCTTTATAAACCACATTGTTAGGACTTCCATAGTCATCACCTTGATCCTAATTTTCAGCACTTAAGAAACCCTTACAAACTTCTTGAAATTATCTTATCATGAGGAAAACTCCAAGTAGTAACTTATCCACCAAAGAACCACCCAAGAAAATTGCTCGTGTTGTACACAAAATTTCTTCAACCGAATCATCTCCGGTCAAACCAACAAATGCATGATTTCTTCTCAACCAATCAAACCAATTCCTAAGAGGATAGTACCCACAAAACTACTTATGCCAAACACCACCATACCTCCTAGGCCAAACAATATCATCTCCACTAAACCATCACCATTGGTTCCTAGAGCTATTTCTTGTACATCTCCACTATCATCACCACACCTCTACAATTTAGAGGATTTTCCTCCTAGGCCGTCTCATCCTCCTCCGCCGATAACATTCTCCTCATTAGGAAGAATAATGGTACAAAATCAAGGTGTTGAGTCAACATTTGCTCCGCTTCCTTTTCGCCGTTTCCATCATATAATCCTATTTGGATTATGAGAAATCATCAAAGTCAACCACCCGACCATATGGAAGTTGACACTTTCTACCACCATCATCATTCTTGGTCGAGCCATTCTCAAATGCGCCTCCAATCCTCCGTAGTTTGAAGCTCCACAAGCCGCTTCACTTGATCCTTCGCATCAAGCCATTTCATTTCTTCCACCACCACTACCTAGCCATGACAAAGATTTCTATCATTGTCAACATGTTGAAAGTTTGATACATGAAGTACGAGAAGACCAACGTTTCATGTTCTATCATCTCCTCGAACGTTTCGACGAGATTAAACCTAAACAAAACTTTGGCTAGAAGATTTTAGTAGTGTCCTAGCATCAAGAGATAGTTGGTCTAGAAATCCCTAGTCATGTATTTTTTTAGAGTCATGTATATCATAATTCTAGTTTTATTAAATGAAATTACATTCTACCTGCTATATTTTTGAGTATATGATTACGTCGTATTCATATCTCACTTTTGTAATAACATTATTTGTTATACCACCGTTTGCTGAATTTATTCATCAGCCAGACGGATCCCTCTAATTTGCCTAGACGGATCCCTACTAGGAGGGAACCGTGGGATCCGTGATACAGAAAACTATTTTTCTACTAACTTGGATCACATATGCAAGAAATTGTGCATTATACTTGTTTTCTAATCTTTGTTTTGTAGTTATTCAATTTACACATGAAGACTTTGACATCCTAAAGCTAGGGAGAGCTTTGTGTCAAAGCAATACATTACAAATTACTTGCAATATTAGGATTATATTTCTTGACATCCCTTTGCAAAATTGCAATCATCAAGGGGGAGCACATTCGTCACTTAGATAAAATCTTTTGCAAACTTAGTTGCAAACAAACTAGCTTAGTATTACTTTCTTGACGCCCTTACATAGGGATGGACTCGTCAAGGGGGAGTAAAGACGAGATCCTTTCCCATTACTTGCTCTCTATTTCTTTTTATTTCTTTCACATGTTTTTCCTAAAACAATGTGTTAGTTTCCTTTCGAAGCTCTTTTTGTTTCGACAAAAAAGGGGAGAAGAAAGTAAAACTACAAATTCAAACTTTTATGAATTTTAGCTTTTCCTTAAAATAATTTTATGTTTTGTCATCAACAAAAGGGAGATTGTTAATACAAATAATCCGTAAAGCGTTTATTTATATTTACGATCTTATAATGTTTTGTCGATAACAAACGTAAAATCATTTTAACGAAACAAATAAAATACGTAAATGGTTTGAACTATTAGTTTCTAACATATTCACATTTTCACATAAAACACTAAAACAAGTATAAGTGATTTTATGATTTAATAATACATATGTACAACAACTAGTGTTTACATATTTGGGTAAAATATACACATAACTAGTATGTAGTATATTGGGCAATATAAATGGGTAAAAACAAGTTTATACTAAATGGGTAAAAACTAGCAAATGGTATTGACCCATAACCCATGGTTTTATATATACCACTTAACCAAGTTCAATGTATTCTAGAGATACATTGTATCTAGAAAGAAACCCATGGATCAACCCATAACCCATGACCCATGACCCATAACCAAAAATACCCATGGGTAAGGGGCGTCCCACGGATCCTAGCTTTCGCTAGACGGATCCTTGTGGAAGGGATCCGTGGGATCCGGGAACAGAGAATTTTTCCTCTATAAATAGTGAGTCATTTCTTCATTGTTTCTCACCCTTTCTAACATACTTTCCCTAGAGTTAAAATTCTCTAACCTCATATCCAAGAGATCTATGTTTGTAGTTTTGTTTTTGTGTGATCTTCTAGGTTCCTCTTAAAGGCAAGATCGCCACCTTTGAAGTCGAGCAAGCTCAAGTCCATGAGTTGCCATGCTTCCTCATCATCAAGACTACTGAAGTCTTCTTGTTGATGAATGTTTTTCTTTTCCTAAGAAGTGTTGAAGACATTTGTGAATGGTGTCTCAATTGTCAAGACGAAGATATTAGTGAAGGGTATCTATCGTCCATATCATAAGCACTTGTGGTAGGTATTTAGAAGTCAAGACTAGAAGCATTAGTGAAGGGTGCTTAGAAGTCAAGACACAAGACATTAGTGAAGGGTGTCTTGAAGATCTAGTCAAAGGCATTAGTGAAAGGTGCCTTAGATGTACATTCGATATGGTGTGTTTCGATGTACAAGATAGATTAGTACTAGATCCAAGGATATTGATATCCTTGATGATGTTGTAGAAAGGAGTTGATCTCCTTTGGGATTAGTCGTTGGTGTAGTGTTGGGTAGTAGTTCCTCCATTGCAATGGAACTAGGTGCTTAGCCTAGTACCTAATAAAGGGTAGGCGACGTTGTGTAGGTGTGGTTCACCTTGGTGTGAAAGAACTAGGTACTTAGCCTAGTACCTTATAAAGGGTAGGCGACGTTGTGTAGGTGTGGTTCACCTTGGAGTGAAAGAACCCGGTGGTTAGCCTAGCACCGGAAAAAGGGTAGGCGACGTTGTGAAGGCTTCTCCGCCATAAGGAGATTGGTGTAGTGTTTACGAACTCTCGAGTAGGTGACTCGGGGAGTGGAGTAGGGCAAGGAAGGTGTCCTCGTAGCCGAACCACTATAAATACTCGCGTTGTGGTTTTGTGCTTCTTACTCTTATCTTTCATTACATACCTTTATATGTTTGTTTATCAACATCCAAAACACACATCCAAATAGATTGACATAAGTCGATCTAAATAGTTTAAAGGGAAGTTTTAATTGGCAAAACTATTCAACCCCCTTCTAGTTTTCCACAAACACATCTATAAAAATGGATAGTTATATGAAATATTGTAGCATATGATTACCGAATGAAGAAAACTTACATGTGAACAGTTATATGAAATATTGTAGCAAAAAAAGTAGACTTGTACATTTAAAGCATATAAAAAAAACTTTATTATAGATTAACATCATAGCTTTAATGGAACCACTTGACCTATTTACATTTCATTTGACTTGTGGCGAGACAAAACACCAATTAACTTATTGGTAAATATAGCCACTCTTGGCTTGCACATAGGCTGTTCAAAAGCGGGTAACACATAAAGAAATAGGAGTCTCTTGGTTTGTTCTTTCACTATTGTAAAACTACAAGAACCATATTCATACGCTAATAATATATAATAGCAAGTAAGGCCCCGAATCATTTAGCTTGTAATTTTATGAGAGTAATATCAACTTTGTAAGGACTTCTATACGTATAATGGGTGTATCAAAATCATACATATCTTGTCAAGCATTTGTTTGTAAATAATTTACTTTCGTATTACGTACTACATAGGTGCGCTTTCAATTTCATGGCAGTTAACCGCCTTAAAACTTGCAACATTTCTTAGATGGTGAGCTAAAAAGTGCTTAATGCATAAAAATAGCCCAAAAACAAAACATTAAGACAATTAACAAATGATAATAGCTTACTAAACATTAAGCAAGGTGTAAATCACTTACCTTAGCAACATGAAAGGCCTAAGCTCCTATAACTTCTACATGACTTGAGAGTGATTTTATAATGTTCACCTCCTGGGTAAGTACCTTATCCTGGCTCCACATCAAGGATAGTTTTAGCTTACTTCACTGGATCATCTAAAGCAAAATTTCAATGAACTTTCAAATGGAGTTAAATTATCCATTAAAAAAATGGATTTTTTTCACATAACTAAATAGTAGACAAATCAGCCAATTTTGATTTTAACCATATGCTTAAAATATTCGTCCGACTTTTGTGCAAGTGATGGATAATTTTCAAAGCGAGGAATGAAAATGTTAAATCATACCTCAATATCTATGCCAAAACTAAGTGTTCCTAAATTCAAACATATAGAACTAAGTGTGTTACTATTAGATGTGGTAAGGCAATTTGGTTGGGTAATTGGCAAAATAAGTTCGAGTTTAAGTTTGTTAGTTTTAATACGGACCGATTTGGTTGACTTACAAACACTTTCTTTCCACCTTTAACTTTCTCTAAGTAATTTATGTGTTAAATATGTTTCTAAAATAATACAATATTATCACGATAAAATTTGAATCTTTGATAAAAGATTTAGGAGATTTGTGTGTGTTGCAAATGAACTATGGCTTTTGTACCTTGTGGCCCGAAACCTTACTGCATACCGCTTTAGAATAATTTGTATCAACGCGCTTTTCAGCCACATGTGTATGGCTTTTGGGTTCGTTTGTTCTTGGGGTGCTTTTGTTTACCGGAGCGTGTGTATCTTGCTAAAAGACAAGATCAAATAAGAATGCAATAACGTGTAGATGATGGAAATAAAGGGAACTTTGAGAGCATAGCGTGGTCCTAACTGATACACTTAAAACTTAAATGGAAAATTATTATGCTGTTTAGAATACAAATAGGAAGGTAACTTACTTCTTCATGAACAAATAGTAGTTGTTCGTTGCTTGGTTTGCTTCATCTGCATTCCCAAAGGTTCAACATCCACCTTGAAAGAACAACTAATGTTAACATTCTACTACAAGAAGGAAGAGCACACATCTACTATAGTTGGTTAATTAATATTTTCTATGCGGGAAGTCTATATATCTTGCATTTGGGATTTTGCTTATGTAGGTGCAGATAAGAATTTTGCGGGTTTGGATAAAACTGCTTATTTGCTTATTTTACTCTAAAGCAATCCCCTTAAACATACACACTTTAAGAGTTTAAGCAGGTACAGACTTTAAAGTAACCAATCCCAAACACTCGAAGGAGAGAAATAAAACTATACAAATGGTGGGAATCCTAAAAGAAAAAGAAACGGGCGAATAATATGCTTTTAAAAAGACCGGCATGGTCTGTGAGAATACCTTGTTAGCGATGAACCTCACAAATGGTTTTCTCATCTTGAATATCGATCTTGATGAACATTTGTGTTCACCATTGTGGACATCTGAAACAACAAACTCAAATTAATGGTTTGAGCGAGAACCTAATTCAAGTCTTATCTTAAGTTTTCCAAGATCCTTGAGATCATAAGCAAAAGAAACGCAGTGAATCAATGACTTTGGCGTGCATATAAGATAACGACTAATGTATGTTACGGTAACTTACCCTTCTTTAAGGCGCATGACACGGTCATCGCACGACAGGCTGCGATCTACAAGCCAGCTTACAAAGGTTGGAGACGATACTCGATTATCCTTGGTTATGATCTACAAGCCAGTAATCAAGTATTCTTCACCTGCACCTAATCAATCGTATTATGATTCTTGATGAAAAATGAATGCAGTTAATTCTAACAATTTTGAAGGGTTTAGCAAATCATTAATCGGTGGACTTGTGTTTAGGGTTTGCGTTTTGTTATTTGAATTAGGGATACGTTTTCATTTTTGGGGGATTTTTGTTTTGAAATGCTGAGTGAATTGAGGAGGTTGTTTAGGAAATGAGTTATTGTGTTTTTCAAACTTCAAAGAATCGGGGATGTTAATGCTTCAATTTTTTCTCATTGAATATTAATTAAGGAATCTATACTTGTATCACAAGCTGTGGATTGTTCCACTGGTTTGTAGCGCTTGTGGTTATATGCCCACATCCGAGTTCGAACTTTGCAACTTATAACTTTTTACTTATTAAAATGTGAATGATGCCTTGTCAGCATTTCCATGTCATCGTGATGCTCCATGTCAGCATTAATGTGCCATGTAAGCATTAGTGACGTGTCATGCTTAGTCCCATATATATATGTATAGATTTGATTGCACCTTAATATAAACACACCCTCATGATAACTATTATCAACTAATGTCATGTACAACAAACTTCATGTATAACTAATATATGCAATTTAAAAAAAATCGAGAAATAATAAACAACTTTAAAAATGACATGTAATAATTTTCACAATGAAAAATGATTGTTAGGCCTAATTATTATGCCTAAAATTAGACCTAAGAATGTGATTGATCCACTTGTATCTATATTTAAAACTAAATCAAACTTTTAAATTATTCCTAATATGCCCTATGTTGTGCATCTTTTGCATCATATCTCTAACCTAATTAAAACCATACCGTCACCCGGTTTGAAAACAAATTAAATGCGTCATGAAAATGTGAGACAACACAACACATATTGATACTTTAATTCTATTTGTGTTGGCGGTGGCAAAGGGTACTACAAATTTAATAATACATGCCCACTTACGAGTTCGACATAAACCATAACAAGAAGGCAAACAAAGAAATGGCTTTTGTGCTTTCTTGTTCATCCAATATATGGATGGATGACTACCAAACGATTGTCTCAATTACGTCCGAGATAGAAGTTGTATATCGACGAGATCTTTGGAACTATAGTGCGTATTGATTTGGATGTATAGAAGGAGGATATGTATGTCTATCCTTTCTTCATGAATGATGTAATTTGTTGATAATTAATAAAACTTTCACCTTTGCACCAAAAATAAATAAATAAATAAATAAAATCTAAGTGTGCGAGTAAAAATAAATAAATGGCTTTTTAATGTTTAAGATGCATTCTTCATGATTCTAATCAACATAAAATATTGATTGTGTAACTAGGTGAATTGATGAAACATGTCTAATGATTGGTATGTAGGGACTAGGGAATGCATCGGGAGATAAGAACAAACATGATGCAGTTTCAAAAAGAAAGTTTATAAATTAGGGAATTAATCAGGAGTATTTATTAAGGGTATATTAGGAATAATATTAAATATATGTTCTATCAATAAAATGAGGACAAGGGTCATACTAATATGGTTAGATCTATTATTAAGCTTGTTAAGCAGGCATAAATATCAACACTTTTTCAAAATAGTGAAACACCTTTGACGAATTTAGTGATTTGATACCAAAAAGGAAGGTAGGGTATCTTGTTGAAACAAAACTCAAACTTGATCAATATTTGATGATTTTAACCTTTAACACATTTCGCTTTTGATTTTCTCATATAAACAATTCTTTACTACTTTTAAAGTAAATTTTCTATTTTTGGAACTTCAATTTTTTTTTAAAATAGTAAAGTGGTTTGCCTTATCTATATCATTTATTAAAAATGGTAACAACGTCAGAAATTAAATTAATATTTTATATATTGTTTAATCTCGCAATGACTACAAATTAAACTCGTAAGTGTTACATCAGATGTACATCAGAACCACAAGTATAATTATTAGCCGTTGTATGCCGTTGCTTTGTGCGAATATTCGTCTAGTCATATTATGAGACAAACACCTTTACATATTCATACAGGTATGTCAAAATCTCAAACAATCATTTCAAGAAAAACTGCATTCGTCACTTTACAAATAAAATGCTTAACATAATACATGATATAATAAGAATACAAGTGAATAAAAACATAAACAATACAAATAATAACAATGATTAAAAAAGTTTTGATAATAAAAATCTTCAGTAATCTAGTATGGGGAATAACTTCTATTATATACTTTACAACGATGATTAAAAGGCAGGTTTCCGTGATTGTCCAACTATTTCTACGTCAACCCCATATCAGCATATTTTCTCACAAATTCTCACCACTCTTACCTCGTAGTGGTCATAATCAAGTGTTAATGCAAGAGGGTTTATGATGTCATCACCCAAAGACAGGCTGTCGTGGTTGTCCAACTATTTCTAGGTCTCAAATTTAATTCTTGGAAGGTAGAGAATATTATAAAGTGACCAAATCAACCTCCCGAGTCTAAAGAGTTTTATATGTGACAACGAGTTAATAAGTGGTCGGCACAAAGTGGAACCTACAATTTCCCAAAGAAAAATAGGGATATGAATATGGGTTTACCGCCTATACCGATAGATGTCTCAAATAGCCCAAACATTCTTCATGAGGTCAAGTAGTGAAGTAGACTACTTTTCAAACTAGGTATTTGGTAGCATTAACCCTAGAAATTTTTGGTAGAAAGACAACATCCCATTTGATATCAAATGAAAATCATCAAAAGGTTTTATGATATCATTACCCAATCTAGCTAGCATGTGTTCTAAGTCAATGAAATCAACAAGGTTGGTTCATATACCAAGGTTCCTCATCTAGAAAGTAAGATGGAAAAGACTTACGGTGTTCCTCTAACAACGTGGATGCATAGTTAGGACCGACTCCATAGTCCATAGTCATCCAATAATGGTGCAAGCCTTGAGAGCCCAAAATCAGCAACTTTGGAAGTGAGTTTGGAGTCGATGAGAATGTTGCTTTTTTTGATATCGTGGTGGAATATAGGTGGGGTGGCTTGAGTGTGAAGATGAAGAATCCCTTTGGCTGAATCTAATGCTACATTCTTACTTTCAAAATGCACATCAAAGCACCAATAAAATTCAAGAGAATCAAGTCTTAGAAGTTACATACCATTAAGCCAATCACGTAGTGTTCCCTGAGAAATAACTCATAAACGGACATGTGCACATGTCCGAAGAACACCTATATTACCTAGTCGAAAGAATACTTGTTCTTGTACCTCTAAAATATAAATAAATCATAAGATCGAGTAAAATTAATAGCAATAAACTAAAACAAATAGCAAGTGGTATTTTACTTATAGTTGTATCATTTGACTATTTAAAAAGTCAAACATATGACAAAATTCACAACCTTTCTACAATTTTCTACATTATATAGACCTGTAATTCCTATTTATGGTACTACTTTATATGTTTCCTCACTAAAAAATAAAAGCACGGACATTTGCACAAACAAACGGACCATTTTTGTACTTTGACCTTTGAAGTCAACAGACTTTTTTAACTTAAAAAACTGATGACGATTTTCTCAAGAAATTAACACCAATCTATATATACCTCTTCTGTCTGCTTCAATGTATGACTAAATCAACCAAATATACCAGAACACCAAATAATTTATGGAAAGTGTAAAGTCTGAAAAGTAGTCACTTGACCTCAGAAAGTCAAATGTTTACCAATAAACTTACAGTAAGAACTAGCCATGCTGAACTCAAATTTTAGAGAGAGTCCTACCAAGTATGGTCCTTATGGTTAAGTATGGTCCTTGTGGCTTGCGTTGACTTTCACGGTCATCCATAACCTTTTTTCGGTTAAAAGTTATAGTAATGGTCCTTATGGTTATTGACTTTCAGATTTAGTCCGTTTTATACTTTTCACCCGTTCTCTTACGTTTTATCCGTTTTCTTACGTTTTATCGGTTTCATCCATTTTTATTCGTTTTCTTACCATTTTTAAATTTTTATCCGTTTTTATCCATTTTTCTTACGTAATGTCAATTTATATTCGTTTTTTCTAGTTTTCTTCCGTTTTTGTCTATTTTTTACATTTTGTCGTTTTTCTTACATTTTATACATTTTTCTTACGTTTTGTACTATTTCAACATATTGAAATTTTTTTTCATAAATAAAAAATTTTGAAAAAAAATTGAAAAAAAAAATTGGAATTTTTTCGCAAATTTGAGAAAAAAATTTCCAAAAACATTTTGAAAAAAAAAATTGGAAAAAAATTTGAAAAAAAACCAATTTTTTTTCCTAAATACTTTTTTTTTCGAAAAAAAGAAATTGGGATTTTTATTTTTATTTTTTTTTCAAAATTCTTTTTACAAAAATATTTATTCGAAATTTTGACATATTGAAAAAAAAATTGTAAAAAAAAATTCGAAATATTTTTTTCCGAAAATGAATTTTTTTTCGAAAGTTCTGAAACAAATCCGAAAAGTCACAAATACAAAATATTTCGAAAAAATTTGGAAAAAAATTTTAAAATAATTTTTTTTCAATTTTTTTTAATATGTCCAAATTTCGAAAAAATTATTGTTGTAAAAAGAATTTCGAAAAAAACAATTTAGAAAAAAAATCCATTTAAAAAAAAAAGTATTTACGAAAAAAAAAAGTGGAATTTTTTTTCCAATTTTTTTTTTTGAGTTTTTTTTTCCAAATTTTTCGAATTTTTTTTCATAATTTTTGGATATATTTTTCGAATTTGCTAAAATTTCAATTTTTTTGAATTTTTTTTCAATTTTTTTCTTTTTGAAATTTTTTTTCAATATGTTGAAATAGTACAAAACAAACAAAACGTGAAAAAGCAGACAAAATGTAAGAAAACGGACAAAATATAAAAAATGGACAAAAGCAGATGAAAGCGGGCAAAACGAATAAAAACAGACAAAACGTAAGAAAAATAGATAAAAACGGACAAAAATCTAAAAAAACGGTAAGAATAACGGATGAAAACCGATAAAAACGTAAGAAAAACGGACAAAACGTAAGAAAAACGGATAAAAACGTAAGAGAACGGGTGAAAAAGTATAAAAACGGACTAAAGTCAATAACTATAAGGACCATTACTGTAACTTTTTTAACTGAAAAAAAAAGTTAACGGATGACTGGTGAAAGACAACGCAAGCCACAGGGACCATTTCTGCCAATTTTCAAACTTTGTGACCTGGTAACCTACTAGTTCCCGGTCATATTACGTACATTGTTCCAAATTTGAAAGTATTTTGCGTACAATGGTAATTTTCAAAGTTCATTACGTACATCGTCTGTTTTGAAAAACTATGTTGCGTATCTTTAGCTTTCACCCTTTTTTTTTGTCTCATGTTCTAGTCGTTATACTTTTTTTACTACATCTCATTCATTAAGATGGCATATTATTTTTTGGATTTTGGTATAACTTTGTTGGCCGGCTTCTGAGACCTAGAGGCAATTCACTAAAACGCACCGTAGATGGAATTCTTGGATTCCTAAAAAAGTGAATATTATGGTGTGGGCGTCTCTTGATAGGCTTGCAACGTGTTCTAATCCTATGGCTCGTGGTATAGTCCTTCCTACTTACAACTGTCCTTTTTGTGGGTTGGTTTTAGAAGACACGGATCATGTTTTGGTTAGTTGCGAGAAAGTGTGTGGGATTTGGAGAAAGGTGCGGAGTTGGTGGATTCTTCCTTCCCCGGTCTCATTCCCCTTGTTCTCGGCTATTGAAATGGCAAGTGGGAACATCAATATCTTAGTGATGCGAACCTTATCAAAGCAACGAGCGGGGTTTTGCATATTACTTCATAGGCTATCTGGAATTGGAGAAATAGTCTCATTCATGCCACCGGTGACGACATTGATTCTTCTAAGAATGAAGACATCTTCCGGGATCCAACGGATAGCTAAGTTGTGGATGTCGATCGTATAAGCCCAAAGCTGAAGACGGATTGGAATTGTTGGGTTGCTAAATCCTTGACTTATTTTCTTAATTTTTTGTTGGGGTTGCTTTGTATAGTTTTGTTTCAGTTTGGTTTTTTGGGTTGCGGCTTTATGCATTTTTTGGTTTTTGTATAGCTTCCTCCTCTGGTTATTGAGGTTCCCTTTTTGGATTTCCTCTCTATTTATAACAATACTGATCTTTAAAAAAAAAGTGTTTGGCATGTGTATATACGAGGAAAAGGGTCAATCAAGGATCCCGATAATGTTCTATAATTCTAAAACACCGATTTATTTAATGTGATTTCATGTGTTTTCGAATCTAATATTTGATAACTATTTTACTTATTATATGCTACTAAAGGAAGATAAGTGGCTGGACGCAGTGGGAGATTACAAATCGGTTGGGCATCAAAATATTGCCTCGACGACCGATATTCAAATCGGTCAAGTCGGGTGTGAACACGGGTCGTCAAATCGGTCGAGGCCACAATTTTGGGTATCGGTTGTATTTTCAACCGATATTCAATTCTTCTACATTTCCCAAATTTTGAGTACCGTTGCCACATTAAAAAAAAAAAAAAAAAAAAAAAAAAAAAAAAACGATCTATCTCAATACCTTCGAACACATTTCAAAACACACAATTTCAATCAACATTTCTATCTCAATACCTTCAAACACATTCTTTAATATGTCGTTCGAGCTTTTATTTGGTTCTTCTTCGCCCAAGCGATGAAGAAGTTTTTAGTGAGTTTGTGGAGTTTGCGGATTTGGCTTGGAACAACATCCCGTGAATGTCTCCGTAAGTTTGTGGATACGCGGAGTTTGTGGTCAAGTGTACTGCGGCCATTCGTCAATTGGGATACGCGGTCGTTCCTGATTCTCTTGACGAGAATCTGGCAATGGCTGCAACAACATCCCGTAAATGTCTCCGTAAGTTTTGCAAGGTTATCATGGAGTTATATGGTGTTGAGTATTTGCGAAAGCCCGCGTATTCTGACCTTGAAAGATTATATGTTCATCACGAGCATAAGCATGGCTTTCCTTGGATGATGGGAAGCATTGATTGTACAAGTTGGGAGTGGGAGAATTGCCCAAATAGTGCGAGAGCTCAATATGCTAGGGTTGATCACGGGCCACATCCATTCATTTTATTGGTAGCGGTCGCTTCCCAAGATTTATGGATTTGGCATGCGTACTTTGGTGTCTCCGGAATGAATAATGACCTCGTTCCCATATTTCATTGATATCAAATCTGGGAGAGCACCAGGCCTTGAATTCGAGGCTAACGATGTGGCTTATAAAAGGGGATATTATCTTACTGACGAGATATAACCATAATGGTCCGTTCTTATTAAGTCCATTTCAAATCCTCCCACGGGTGATCATAGAAGAATATTGTACAAGAGTAAGCACGAAGCAAACAAGGAAAGATGTGGAGCGAGCTTTTGATGTGTTGAAGAAGAAGTGGAAAATGCTTAAAGTTCTGCCGAGGGTTGTATAAAAGGATATCCAAGATATTAGGTATCGTGTATCATATTACATAATATGAGTATTCGATACAAGTAGCGAGCGATATGTCCTACATGGTTCGAAAATGAGGGACACAAAGATCATGATCCCTTAAGATCGCATGAAGAATCGTTAGTAGTTACTAGGGGTGGAAACGAGCCGAGCTGCTCGTGAAAAGCTCGGGATCGGATTGATAAAAAGCTCAAACTAGCCGAGCCTAAACAAGCTCGAGCCCGAGATCGAGCCTAAGTTTGGGCTCATTTAATAATCGAGCTCAAGCCCGAGCTCTATACAAAAAGCTCGAGTAGGCTCGCGAGCCTAAACGAGCCCTAGAAATATATACATATATATGTTTTCTATACATATAAACGAGCTTAAAATTAGTAAACGAGCTCGAACCTTATGTAATTAATGAGCCGAGCTCCATTTGAACTTTGTTTTCTTTAAACATCATATAAATTAGTCGAGCTCGAGCTCTGTGAATATTTTCACGAGCCGAGCTCGAGCTCAAAATGTAAGGCTCGAAACGAGCTCGAGCTTTTTATATATAAACGAGCCAAGCTCGAGCTCTGGCGGGCTCGGGCTCGGCTTGGCTCGTTTTCACCCCTAGTAGTTACTCAGGAGCTAATGGACTCATCAACTCATCTAAACTTAAAATCTGATTTGATCGAACACATTTGGAGAAATCATCGAAATCATGTCAATCAAGAGAATGAAGTAGATAGTGACGATGACGATGAAGATTTTTTTAATGTTTTTAACATTATTTGAATAATTTACGTAATGTTTTTAATGTTTATTTGAATTTCGTCTTTGTAATGTTTTTAATTTTAATGAATTTAAATGGGTTGTTTAAAATGTTTGAATTAAAAAAAAAAAAAAAAAAAAAAGTCGGTCATCGATTTGTAGCAACTTGGTCGTGTCGATCGATCACGGGAGAGAAGGTCGATGTGGCACACGGTGACTGGGTCGCGAGTGTGCTTGACCTAAGGGAAGACCGAAGCCTTGCTAATTTAAGGCAAGCACAGGACATAACTGAGGAGCTGCTAAACCAGTGGTATGTTACATACAAATTACTCTCTTGACTCTCTAATAGTTGCATCATTTGACTTTTTGAAAGTCAGACGTGTGACAAATTTCACAAAGACTTGTATAAACAACTGGATCATTTCTTGTACTTTGACTTTTGAGGTCAAATGGACTTCTTTAACTTCAAAAGTTGATGATTTTCATAAGAAATTAACACTGATCTCTGTCTACCTCTTCTATCTGCTTTAGAAAAATATTCCAGAACACCTGGAAGTTTCAGAGAAATCTTTAATCTACTTGACCTCAGAACTTTAAATGTTTACCAAGAAACTTACTACTATAAAGTTACCTTGTTGCACATCTTTCCTATCCATTTCCTCATTGTTATTTATTCATTTGCAGGACGAGTCCAAAGATGATATATCAAAATACAACAACTACCAAAGCTAGCCATGCTAAACTCAAATATCAGAAAAGAGAGTGCAGGTCCAAGTGGCAGCGTGTCAACATTCAATACAAGTAGGGGTGTTCACAAATCCGGTAATACCCACATGAACCGAAAACCAAAACCGAACCGAACCGAACAAATCGGGTAATATCCACTTTAACCGGTTCAGTTTTGCCTTTAAAAATGCTCAAACCGAAGAACCCGTACCGAGAGACCTGAAACCCGAATGAACGAACACCCTTACCAGTCCATACCCGATTGTTGTCTCAAAAGGGCCACAATTTAAAGGACATCACAAACAGTCACGCTATGTGCTTTTTATAGTGACTTGGCGACTCAAAGTGGTGGTCAGATATACAGCTCCAACATTCAAGAGCATAACTCAAGAAATAAACATATCAGTTGACTCTATGAGTCAAAGGATCGTGTTTCCGTTATCCAAGCACAAAACAGGTTTTCAGCCTGCAATCTGTGGCATTGGTTGATGACATTGACATATCGGTAGTTCATTATGAAAATCAAATGCTGGAGATACTTGTGCTGCTCATACCAAGTACCGTCCCCTGGTTTGTTCATGTGCACTATGGAAAGTGGCAACTATAGCTACTTAAGTACATGTAAACCAATTTACGAGGTAGATCATGGTTTGGACTTCCATGTTTGATATATTGAAACTCTTTACCCTTAATAAAAAATCTTTTACAGAAAAACTCATGACTTATTCCAAACATCGCCTAACCACTACTAATGACTTTACTCCTCTAATCCTGAGTTAAAGTATATGAATATCATTTCTTGTTCACACATAAGCATTTACACATTTAAATGTCGCATATTCAATGACCGATATAAACTCATGTATGTATTCACAGATTATTCAAAATAGAACCCAAGCAAAACGAGAGGAGAAAGTGATGAAGCAAAGGATGCTAACAAGATTTCAACATGTAATGAACATCTGAAAGGCTTGTTCATCATTCATTACACAACCAATAAGACATCTATAAAGGTCATTCCCTGTTCTCAATAAACCATTAAAGACATGGAGCAAAAGTAACACTATCCATGGAATAATAAAAATCACATTAAACCTGAGAATACCCATTTCACTAACCTTGCTACAAAGCACATATTTAAAAAAAAAAAAAAAAAAAAAAAAAAAAAAAAAGGTAATATACTGCATGTACAATCGCGTAAGGTTCCATAAAAACTAAAATAGATGAAAGTGACTTTTCCACACCTTAGCTACAAAATAGGCCCTCCGTCCTTAGGTAACTTGTACTTTGTAAATCCACAACTTCATCATTTTGATCAACTATCGTCCGAATATATATGTAAATCCGGTGATCAAGCAAAAGTAGGGATTCCTTGTAAGAGCCCATAAAGAATGGGCCATCTTCTCCAGAAATCCCAAGATTCTTGATTTGTTGTGAGCAGGGTCATAAACATTAAGTGTGCTAAATAAAAACAAGAATTGTGTCATGTACATGATAGTCATTTATTGTATCGAATATTTTGCACTGGTTTTCAGCCTGCTACGGATGCTATTGAACTCTCTGGCATTTGGTTATTGTCGGATGTTATTACAAGCATGCCTTTAATGATCAAAACATGGTTGGGTTGTGTAAGTACCGGGTCATATGCACATTGACAGGCGGTAATTTACTATGAAAATGGGAAGACTTGTGCTGCTCATACCAAGCACTGTCCCTGGTTTGTTCATGTGCTGCTCATACCAGTTTACGAGGTAGATTACTGTATGGGCCCTCTATAGTCCAAACCCGTGAACTTAACTTAAAAACAATGTACTCGACATACGATGCAACTTGTACTTATAACAATATGTAATCTAAATAATCTTAGAGTCGCTACTGTTAGGATAAACCCTAGAACCAAAACCTATTTCATATAGACCATGTTATACATCTTGAACAACAACGAAAGCTAATTTTGTAAAGGAAAGATTCCAAAATCACATAAATTTCTATGAGAATTAAATGTTAGATAATAACAGCCACAAAAGCATATTAGCCTTGAGAGATACCAACTATTGTTGGATCTTAAGTAGTTCAACGGTCATGGGAATAGTGCGAGAAAACTTGTGCTGAGACAAAATTGTTGAACTTCAGTTAGAATCATTTATGTTTTACAAGAGAATTGAGCATACAACGAGTTGGTTTAGTTGAATCAAATAAGTTCTTGAACCTACAATCAATATTTAGTGTTGTAACCTACTGTTAAGAAGTCTTGCATGATTCATTGTAGACCCCTAGTGGTACTCAACTGACATAACCATTGTTAACCGGTGCTTTGTTTCTACTTTCTGCAATGTTACTTTACACTTTGGATGGTATAACTAGGAGATTGTAGATTTTATCTAGCAACATGGTTATCAACAAATTTCTTATAGAAAGACTCATGACTTCCTCTAAACATCGCCCAACCCCAATTCAAAGTACATATATATCTTTTCTTGTACACACATAGGCATCTACATATCCAAAGAGCGCTAACAAGATTTCAAAAAATAAAGAAAAGCTAAAAGGCTTGTGATCTTTAATTACACAAGCAATAAGGCTTCTATAAAGGACATTCCCATTCTAAAAACCCATCAAGATATGAAGCAGAAGTAATACTATCCATGTAATAATAAAATCACATTAGACTTGAGAATACCAATTTCACTAACCTTGCTACAAAGCACATATTTGGGGGGGGTCGGGGTTACCATATACTGCATCTACAATCGCATAAGATTCCATAAATGACATTACTTAACAACATTAAATCAGTGATAAGAAGCTAAAATAGATGAAAGTGATTTTTCCACATCTGAACTACAAAATAGGCCCCTTGATTGTCATCATTTTGATCGGTTATTGTCATAATATATATGTGAATCGAAGTGATCAAGCAAAAGTAGTGATTCCTTGTAAGAGCCCATGAAGATTAAGTCCTCTGTAGAAATCTCAAGATTCTTGATTTGTTGTGAGCATGGGTCGTAAACATCAAGTGTGTTAAACATAGTTTCAAATATAGTTTCACCGTTCTTCATAAACCCCAGTATTTTATCTACTCGTGAGCCAATTGTGAATAGCTTTCTAAAAGATGATTCATGCTCCATCACCCATACACCACAACATTCTACTTCGTTGACATAAATAGATTGATACACAACAAGAGACTCCCTTTGCTTAGAAACAAGCACACGTGCTCCATTTAGCTCGTTTCTTAAGCTATCGGTAGGTCTACCACTTTGAATTCCTTGGTAATCAAATCAAATGACACAACCATAAAATTTTTGGTAACTTTACCATCATTAGCAAAAGTCATTTCACTAGCACCCCAATAAATTAACCTATCTATAACAACCTGAGTTGACGTATCAAGTCTAATTGTTTGACGAGGCAAATTACCACTTGGAATCACATTCCAAACACACGAACTCAATGTAAAAACTTCAACATGCCAAGGCATGCCAGTTCTAAACTTTATTGTCACAACAGTAGGATCTTTAGAGACAGGACAAACCCCGAAACCATAATGAATCCGATCAGATGTACTGTGAGGGGCAGCAATACCAAATGACTTCCCAATTGACGGGTTCCAAATAACAAGCATGTTTTTATAATCATTATTGAAACCATAAAAACAGAGTAATCCATGACACGCACCAACTAAATAATAAACATGATATCGTTTAAGCAAAGGAGACATAACAAATGGAGCAAGCTCTTGTTGTTTTACCTTAAAAGTTCCATTGTTATCATCATCTACGAGACAAATGCATTTTACCTCCAATGAATAACCGACTTCGTACGTTAGAATATGACTATGTGGCTGCGTGTGGCGGGCGCCGTAACCTTTGATAAAGTCAGAGCTGTTAATGAAAGACTTCCATGGTTTGGAAACTGACCTGAATCGAATCAATGACTTTACGTCATAAACCCTTTTGATGATATTCATTTGAATGTCGAAAGGAATATTGTCTGACATTTTTTCTAGGGTTTGTGTAACTTGGCGAGACTGAAATGAAATTGGGAAAGTTGGGTGTGTTGTTTTTGAGTGTGTGCTTTTTGATTTGGTCAACCACACTAAAAATATAAACCTGACTTTATTCTCAACTTTATGCATCGGAAAACTAAAAGACTAAAAAGTTGTATTAAAAACCTAAATAACCTTATACTAGTAACAATATAGAACAATTACTTTCACTTTTATTCTCTTTTTCTTCCTTCCAACTCTCCGTCTCACAACATCCTTTTTCGCACTAAGAAATCACCATCGTATTCTCCCATGTGACATGAAAACACTACCCGAAAACTACCATATTCATGTCCGTACATTTTAGTGGGTGCTTTTTGATTTTTTGATTTTATTTTTTTCTTCTTTATTTATAGATCGGGAAAAATGATAAACATATCATCATTTATGTTTAAGATTTTAAAAATATCCGTTGTGTGTTTATAAGAGCTTCAGGTGTGGGGATACTTGTGTTTCGCCACGGTGAGTTGGCAGCTTCACCACGAGATTTATTAAACACTATAAATAACACACCATAACACAATATTTTGAGATGGTGTGTCTACACATGCCCTTACTTTTCTACCTTATCAAAACTACCTATCCATGTCGCGTAAATCCATACCCGACATACGACACAAACGTATCGTCTCGGATTGAGAGTTTACGAAACATAAAGATAATGTCGGGTAAAAACATACCCTATGTGCGCGACATTAATTTTTTAAAGAAAGTAAAAGAAACCCTAGCTAATGTCGGGTAAATTGTTACCCTATGTACGCGACATGTTCATGGGGAAGGAGCAAACCTGGAAAAGCTGTCGAAAAGCAAAATGAATAAATTTTTGAAATGACGATTCGTACGAATTTCGCTTACTTGAACGGACATGTCGTTTATTTTTTTTCATGAGTGTGAGTTTTATTTGTTATAGTGGTGTGGTGTTTAAGTGGTGGTGGTGATAAACCTCACTACAATACTCTCAATCACTACCAAACTATACTAGACTAACTGATCAAGATGATTACAGACCGAATACCAGAAACTAGGGATGAGCACGGTACCGGTCCCGTACCGATCCCGTACCGAATTAGTGGTACCGATTTTTTCCCGAGCATAAATTAGTGGTACTGCACCGCATCGAACGGGATTCGGATACGTGCATCGGGAAATCGGGTTTTCCCGCTTTTTGGGAATTTCCTATTTGGTACCGATCCCGCATCAATTAGTGGTCCCGATTTTTTCACCTTATTTCGTAGTCCGACTGCGTCGATTTCAAGAATCGATCGTTTACATGCGGCATCGGCACGGTTCCGGATTCGGTTCGAAATGCTCATCCCTACCGTAAGCGTAACAAACTATTGAGAGAGAGAGAGAGAGAGAGAGAGAGAGAGAGCAATGACTGAATAAGACGGCTAGGGCTGGGTTCCAGCTTATATAATAGAAAGTTACTTCAAACCTTGTAGAACCTAAACCTGTAACTAATAGCTAAACATATAAACAATAGTAAAAAAATGACACATTAAGTCCCTTGACTTAATTAGTCAAAACATAAGCTTACCAATACTAACATATTTCAACACCTCCTCTTAAGCATATGGCAGCTTGCTACAAAACAACTTATGTTGAGAAATACTCAACCCTTTAGTAAACAGATCTGTAACGTTATTAGCTTATGTAACTTTCAAAGTTTTAATAACCTCAGAAGTTACTTTTTCCCTTACTAAATGCAAATCTATTTCAAAGTGTATAGTTTTCTCATGAAAGACTGGGTTAGCAACTATTTGTATATATTATTGGTTATTTTCTTTATATAATAATATAATATAGTATATATTTTAAATATTATACTTTGGCGTATATTTTTACGAGTCTAGACTTTCAAATCACCACATGAACGATTATACAAAAATCTTTTTAGAAACAATTATACGAGTCTTTATGAAAACTATAATGCATTATCTTTTGAAAACTCATACGAATTAAATTACTTTTCGTGTGACATATTTATAAGACAAGTCTTTATTTATGTCGTGCCGACCGTGTACCGTTGTGCTCTGCTATTTGATCCTATATGTGTTACTTATGTCACCACACTCTGAAGTGAGTTTATAGCCTCACTTTTAACTTATAATTGCTTTGCAAAACTTGGGGTGAGAAACATGCAAAATTTTATTTGGACCAAAACTATACTTATGCTTGTAAGACTATTACGTAGTTTAGCCTAAGCCCTTAAATACCACTATGCCCACTTTCATGAACCGTCAATTCATGTCGGGAAGCGCGAGTGCTATAGATAGATCTATCGGGGTGACTTCCCCCGTCCGGGTTGGTCGCCCCAGCTAGTCAGACGTATAACATGTCGGAATACGAGTGTAACGGGATAAACACTTGCCTTGGGCCCCTTTATTTAATGTGCTTTCTAGCATGCTTTGCTTGTCGAGCATTAGTTTCATGAACTTAGTGTTAGCGTAATAGGCTTTTGTGTGACATTATATGCGTTGTAATGTTCACATGCTTTACTTATGGTCCTACTTTACTGCTTTATATTTAAACCTATTAACTCACCAGCTTTATGCCGACTTTTTAATCATGTTTCCTCATGTATTTGATTACTTGTTGTTATATGACTTTTTGAGGCACTTGGCATGGCATAGACTATTCAGAAGTGTTTTTACACAACTATGACTACTTTCATATTTGGGACTACTTAATAAATGGGCCATGTATTTCCGCACTAAATAAATGTTGTAAACTTATTAACTTATGATGATGTATTTTTTTTCTAAAACGGATAAGGTAAATTCGTTCTCTATGCTTTGTGTTGTGATCCAATTTAGTAGCACTCCATTGTCTTTATCCTATCCGTTGTGTTGTTTTATTTTTGGGGTGTACAACTTCTACTTCGACTGTTTGGACTAAAGCATGTATTCATATCCATACAATTTAGTGAGGGGTTTGGAACGTGATTTTGTATATAAAGCTTGACTTATGTGTTTTATAAAGCTTGATTTATATGGTTTCTAAAGCTTTTGTGACGGGATATATGCATATGAGTTAAAATATACGTTGGAAATCTGAAGGTATGCTTTTCTTCTTGAAAATAAAAATAAATCGTGTTTTAAATGTACATCTTGATATGTGCTAAAACACATACCATTTCTTTACCAAAATAACCAAAAAAGAGTCGTTTATGTCTAATATTTGCGTGTTTCTTGAGTTTATGCATGTGCAGTGCGGATATGACAAAACCGAAGAAAACCGAGCACGAGAATGAGAAGAATGCAAAAGCCGATGCCGGGATGCTATTTCATGGACTTTGATGCTCAAAAGATCAATTTACGAAGTTGTGGATCATGTTCGGGGAGTTTTCTCATTTTCACCATCACTTTACCAAAATTACACAAAAGCCCCTCAACTTTACCATTATGTCACTTTATACCCATCACTTTCCTAATTTACACATAGTACCCTTCACTTACCCATTTACCCAAAAATACCATTTTCACCCTCACCCTTTCATAATTTACATCATAGGTCCCTTCATTTTACAAATTGTCAAAAACATACTTAAACTTAAAAATACCATTACAACTAGGGGTGTTATTGGGTCGGGTTGTCGGTTTATCGGGTTTATCGGGTCGGGTTGAATCGGGTTTTTAAATATGAAAAAGTGACCCGCAACCCGACCCTATAAGTAATCGGGTTCGGGTTATTATCGGGTCGGGTTATGTCGGGTCGGGTGATTCGGGTTAATCGGGTTCCTACCTTACTGTGAGATGTTTCTACTTTCTATTTATGTGATCGAACCAATGATTATTTAAAAGTAAAATGACCATGGGCTTTTAACAAATTGAACCATAGCATAATTTATAAAATGACAACTGATTCATTTCAATTAGAGGCTAGCTTGCTTATAGCCATCAACCACTATTCCATAGTGTAGTTTAAAACCAGTGAGAGGAGTAGAAAAACATTAAAATTACAAATTTTAACATTAACAAACCATTATGCCCACCATTTCAATTTGCACTAGAAGTACGAAGCACATCTAAGATATACTTAACCAAATGCAGCACCATATTACCAAGTTAAAGCTAGATATATATGGTATTTTAAAAACCCTTATATTACCAAATAATGGTTAAAGTTACAGCGAAATCATATTAACTTAAGGTAAGAACAACAATCTTGTCAACTTCACGAGGGTTCTTTTGAGATGTGTGACAACAAAAGGCATGTCTCGAATGACTGAACACTCTTATCTAGCACAACAACAATAATCATTTTTAAGGGAATAATTTAAAAAAAAATACATGTCGGGTCTTATCGGGTTGACCCGATAACCCGATAACAAAAATAATTCAACCCTAACCCGACCCGATAACTATATCGGGTTATCGGGTTCGGGTTACTCAACCCGATAAGATTTTTTAACCCGATTCAACCCGACCCGATAAGCCTTATCGGGTTCGGGTCGGGTCAACCCGACCCTACTGACACCCCTAATTACAACCTAACAAATCCAAAAACCAAGTCCAAGTCCAAAAACAAATTTCCCAGCCCAATCTTACCAAGTCCATTAAATACCACCCACGGTCAACCCTTTACTACCCGGTCAAACTAGAAATATTACCCTTTTCCCTCCCAAATAAAACCCAATTACTATTCACTGACTCCCACATATTTACCCTGCTTCTCCTAAATTACCCGTACATCAAGTGATTCTAGAACCCTCTTTGTCCAGTTTTCAAGTATTTAGAAAATTGTTACCATTTACTTTTAATTGTCAATTTATTGTTAATTAGTTTTTAAAGTCGTTTGTAATCTTAATCTATGATTCTTCTTTAATGAAATTTGTGTTTTTCCTTTAAAGTTCTAATCTCAATTTCATTCAAATCCATTATTTGCTGATTAATTGTTGGTTGCAAATTCTTATTACTGTTTCATTAAACTCACAGAAGCTTCTATAAGCTTTTGTGAGTTCATTGTTTCTTAAAGCTTCTCTAAAACTCATTTTCTCAATCTGGTCAACAAAAGTCAAACCTAAAGTCCTACTTAATTTCTGCTTAAATTGTGTTACAAATGTGTTTTTAAGTCTTATTAAGTCTTTTCCAGTTAAAATAACCATCAATTTCTAATGTAAGAGCTTTTTAAATTCTCTTTGGCAAAATAAAGGTGTGTTTGGATCAAGATCATTTTCTGTCTTTAAAGCTGCTATAGAGGCTAGATTTGGTTAACCTAGTTCATATAAGGTTAGTATAGGATAATTAATGCTTAAAATTCATAGTCCATTTGTTTAATAGTCAAAATCTCTTTTTAATCCTCATTTTCAGCGTCAATAATCTGTCATCAGTTGCATTAACCTCTACGAAGTTTCATAAGTTGTTATTCTAGCTTAATTAGTTTTTCATTTAGCTTCTAACATCAGTTTTAATCGATTAGAGTCATGTAAAGTCCATTTAAGTCAAACCTCAAGTTTCTTTTAAATTAGTCAAACATGTCTCACAAGTGGTTTTTGTTCATTTTCATTCAATTTTTTAATCAGTTTTAGTTGTTGTAAAAATCATTAAAAATTAAAAATAGCCTTTTCAATAGCTAGTTTCATTATGCCCAAAAGGAAAAAAATCATAAAAACAGTTTACCTAGGCTGCAACTAGTCTTAAGTTGGTGGTTCATTGCTTGTTATGTCCTGCTGTCACACTCTTTTCTGTCCCAATAAGCTGTTTTCACAAGCTAATTTGTCGCTTATTCAGTCAAGTTAAATTTTAGATGTTAGGTTCCCTCAGTAGCCCTTATATTGGTAGTTAATGTGTTGCCTTAGTAAGCACTTAGTAGCTTATCTCATAGCTTATTTTAGTACTTAAAAACCACCTTTCAATTCCTATAACTGCTATCACATCAGTAGGCTTTTAGTGCTTATCTCCAGCTTATTTTATGTTCCCCAATTTTCATTAGCTCAAAATAGTGACTTAGTAGTGTATATCAAATATAATACATTTGAGTTACCCAATACTACAAATACTCTATAATTGGTTTTTCCCGAGAATCACATACAAACACCCTAATCTATATGAACTAGCGTATATCAAAATCTAACAAATTCAATATTTGATGTGTTACACAAGGTAAAAAGAATCTTGAGACTTAATGTATACAAGTTTATATTTATACTAAACGAATATTCGCGCATAACAACAATATATCGTGGCAAATAATTATACTTGCAAAATTGTTTTAGTTGTATGACCCTTGCCGCTATAAAATATTGATATGTTGCAAGTTTCTTCAACAACATTCAATGAAGATACGTGTTTATCATGTTAATACAAATAAACCGTAAAAACTTTTAGTAATATTTTACGATCTCTTTGTGTTTTGTTGATAACAAATATAATGTTATCTTAAGTACAATTATAAGGATACATGTTATTTTTGTAAAGCATTTACATATAGTCACTTAATACAAATTGTTGTGATAGTTTATTAGGATGGGTAAAAATCACAACCCATGGATCATATCCATAACCCATGGTATTGACCCATACCCATTTGACTAGATGCATTGCATCTATTAGATACATTGTATCTAATGAAATACCCATGGATCAACCCATGACCCATAACCAAAAAACCATGGGCAAAGAGGAGCGTCCCACGGATCCCTAGGTTTACACTAGACGGATCCCTTAAGGGAGGGATCCGTGGGATACGGGAAACAATGGCAAGTTTAATTTGCCTATAAATAGAGAGCCATTTCTTCATTCTAACTCACCCCTCTTCTTACTAATTCTCTCATATACTCTCATTCTCTTCTAACAAAAGATCAGTTGATCTAGAGAGTTGTTCTTCTTTCTTTCTTTAGTGATTCTCATATAGGTCCTTCTCTAAGGCGAGATCACGAGCATTCTACAAGTCATCCAAGCAAGGGGTCCTTGATTGATTTGTTCCTCCACAAGATTTATGTAGCAAAGATCTTGTATTTGATATTTCACATAGTTGTTGTGTAATAGTCGTGTTGGTTTGGTCCACCGTGTTACGGACTCGGTATTTAGCTATGTACCGGAAAAGGTGTAAGCAACGTTGTGAAGGCTTCTCCGCCGAGTTGAAGGAGTTTTTTGACATAGTGCTTGAACTCTCGAGTAGGTGATTCAGGGAGTCGAGTAGGGCAAGGAAGGTGTCTTTGTAGCCGAACCACTATAAATCGGTTGTGTCATTTCTATCATTTACTTTACTTTATTTACTTGCATTACCATTAGATCTATACTTTCTCTTCATCCATACGATTTCACATAATATCGAATCTAAAATTTTGAAACTAACTTAAAATCGGCAAAACTATTCAACCCCCCTTCTAGTTTTTCACAATTGGCATCAAGAGCTAAGTTTATAAAAGTTTTAAAGTAAACCGTATTTCAAAAACTTTTTGATCACTATGGGTTCTGAAAACTACAAGGAAGGGCAATCTATGCAACGACCACCACTACTTGAAACTAATGGTTTTATATATTGGAAAAATAGATTCAAAACGTATGTGAAGTCTAAAGATATTGATCTTTGGTACATTATTGTTGAAGGCGATTTTGAGGCTACCTCAAAAGATGATAAAGGAAATTTAGTTAACATACCTCATGATAAACTAAACGATGACATGAAGAAAAAGCTTTCCAAAAATAGTGAAGCTAACATGGTTTTATATAATGCTTTACCTAAAAAGGATTTCGAAAGAATTTCTATGCTTAAAACCACTAAAGAAATTTAGAATTCTTTAGTTGTAACTCATCAACGTAATCAACAAGTTAAAAATAATAAATTGATTTATTTGTTCAACAATATGAACAATTTTCAATATCGGATGAGGAAACTATAGATCATTCTCTTGCTAATTTTAATACTATTATTACATCTTTACAAGCACTTGATGAATCTTTTTCTAGCCGTAACCATGTTAGGAGATATCAAAGGGCACTTCCATCCAAGTGGAGATCCAAGGTGACGGCAATCGAAGAGTCAAAATATTTGACAATCCTCACCCTTGATGAACTCATAGGCAACTTAAAAGTCTACGAGCTTGTCCTTGCTAAAGATTCCGAAGCCTCAAAGGTGAAATAGAAACACAAATCTCTTGCCCTTAAAGCCAAAAAGGCCTCAAGCGATGAAGAGAACTCTTCTTCGGATAGTGACGACGAGGAGCATGCCATGGCGGTGGGACTTTAAAAGTTCTTTAGAAGGAAGGAAGATCGTCAAACAACCGTATGACGACAAGAAAGGATTCGGAAAAGCAAAGAGGACGAGAAGCCAAGGATGATCGTGCTTGCTTTAAATGTGGGGACCCAAACCACTTTATTAGTAAGTGTCCCAAACGGGATGATCAAAAAGCATTCGTAATCTGCTCGTGGGGAATGAGCGAGGAGGAGGACGAAGAAATTTGTCTCATGGCAAATGACGAGGTATGTCACGAATACTATAGTAGCTCATCACTAGATGATGACTCATTGCATTATGAATATGACAAACTTTGCAAAATTAGCTTAAAAGTAATTAACAAAAACAAGGTTTGAAAAATCAAAACCAACGTTTAGATAAGGAAGTCATAGAGTTAAAAGAAAAAGTGAAACGTCTAGAAAAGGGTAAAATAGCAAGTGGCGAATGTGAACTTTGCGTTCAACTTCAAACACTAGTTGATCAACTAGATTCTAAGATTGCTAGAATGAGTACTAATACTTTAGATATGATACTAGATAGTGTTAAATCTGGAAACAACCAAAAAGGTTTAGGCATTCAGCAACTTGATACATCAACTAGTGAAAACAAAGAAACACAATTCGTAAAAGCAATAGAAAAACATGCCACTGTTGTGGCGGATCCCACGGATCCCACAAAAAGGGAACCGGCTAGTGTACAACCAGGGATCCGTGGGTCTGCTGAAGAAAACAGTGGTAATAACATAGCTTCTTCCTCTAGAACCGATTTTGTTATTGTTAATAAGAAGAAACCAACTCATATTACCACTAGACAACCACCCCCAAAATATAATCCAATTTTTGCAAGAAACAAAGCTCCATCTTTTTCAAAACCAAACACATCTAGGAGACCTAATAATGTTTAGCCGAGGAGTAACCATCAAATAGGATGGAACCCAAATATGCAAAATGGCTTTCCATTTCAAAACTTTGCACCATGGAATGCATATTCACCTTATCCATACATGTCTAACATGAATGGAATGTTTAACACTAATGGACCCATGAACAAATGGGACCAAACTTTTGAGTTAATTGTTTTCTTATGTGTGCTTAAAAGTCGACCTAGATCCGGATGAATGGGTAAAGGATAGCGGGTGCACAATGCACATGACCGGCAATAAAGATCTATTCTCCACATATGAATCCTTCAATAGAGGAAATGTGGTGTTTGGAAATAGCAAAAGTAAAATCATTGGTAAAGGTATGATTTCTAACAAATCTCTAACCATTAACGATGTGTGTCACGTGAAAACCTAAACTTTAACCTCTTAAGTATAGGACAAATATGTGATAAAAAGTGCAATGTAATTTTACCAAACCGGTAGTAAGATATTAAAAATGGCATAACCATAGGAAGAGGAATTAGGAAACATGGAGTCTATGTCATTAAAATTGGTAATGAACCTAAAGAAAAACTTTGTCTTACTTCTATGGATGATACTTCGACCTTATGGCATCGAAGATTGGGTCATGCCAATATGCGACTTCTTCAATCGCTATCATCCAAAGATCTAGTAAGAGATATACCTAAATTAAAATATGAACATCACTTTTGTGATGCTTGTAATGTAGGAAAACAAGTCCATTCTAGTCACAAAGCTAAAAACATGGTGTCTACAACTAAGTGTCTATAATTACTACACATGGATTTATTTGGTCCATCCTCTATCCAAAGTTATGGAGGCAACTACTACACTTTGGTTATAGTGGATGATTACTCTAGGTACACATGGACTAAATTCTTAAAGTGCAAAACAGAAACGTTTAATTATTTTGAAATATTAAGCAAGAAAATCCAAAGACAACTAGGAAGTCCTATAGTGTCTATTAGAACGGATCATGGTAGGGAATTCGATAATGAAATGCAATTTGGAGCTTTTTGTGACGCTAATGGTATTACTCAGAACTTCTCAGCTCCTCGCACTCCACAATCGAATGGGGTAGTTGAAAGAAAGAATAGAACCCTACAAAAAATGAGTCACACCATGCTAAATGAGCAATCCATACCTCAAAAGTTTTGGTGCAATGTTGTTGATACTTCAACGTACATACTTAATCGAGTCATAATTATACCAATTTTAGGTAAAACTCCATACGAGTTACTTCGAGGCAAAAAGCCTACGTTAGATCACTTTAGAGTCTTTGGTAGAAAATGTTTTCTTCTTAACACTAAAGATTACCTTACAAAATTTGATCCTAAATCAACCGAATGTATCTTTTTAGTTAAAGAAAGCCCTTTACGGTCTTAAACAAGCTCCAAAAGCTTGGTATGATAGACTCAAGTCATTCTTAATCAAACACAACTACACCATGGGGTTAGTTGATAACACACTTTTTACTAAGAAAAGAGAGTTACACATAATCATTGTTCAAATATATGTAGATGATATTATATTCGGATCCACTTGTCAAAACATGTGTGATGATTTCTCTAAAATCATGCATGACGAGTTTGAGATGAGTATGATGGGAGAACTTAGTTTCTTTCTTGGTCTACAAATCAAACAAGTAGAAGATGGTATCTTCTTTAATCAATCTAAATACATAAAAAAGATATTAAAGAAATTCGGTTTAGAAGAGTCAAAACCAATTAGGACACCAATGTCATCCGACACTAAACTCACAAAGATGAAGATGGCGAATCCGTTGATAACACAAAATATCGTGGCATGATTGGTAATCTTCTCTACCTCACGGCTAGTAGGCCGGATATCATGTTTAGTGTTTGTCTATGTGCTAGGTTTCAAGAAGACCCCAAAACATCACATCTAGAAGCCGTCAAAAGGATATTTAGATACATTAAGGGTACGACACAATTAGGATTATGGTATCCTAAGGGTACGGGAGTAGAAACAATTGTATATGCGATTCGACCATGCGGTGATTATGTTGACGAAAAAGTACAAGTGGGGTATGTACTTTTATGGGATGTTGTTTAACATCTTGGTTTTCTAAGAAACAAACGGCATTAGCATATCAACAATCGAAGCCGAATACGTCTCACGCAAGCAAAGCTTGCCAACAAGCATTATGGATGAAACAAGCGTTAGTTGACTACGACATTCATCTAAGTGACATAGCCATTCTATGTGACAACAAAGGTGCCATCGATTTAAGCAAGAATCCGTATTACATTCGGCACAAAGCATATAGAGATTCGTCATCACTTCTTAAGAGACAATGTTCAAAGGGAACATCTCTATTGAGAAGGTAGCGTCCGAAGACAACATAACCGACGTCCTCACCAAACCGTTGAAGCGGGAACAATTCAACCTACTTAGTCTTGGTCTTGGTCTCATGGAACAATCGTCGTAATTTACTTTTTTAACTCTACAAGGTATGGAAACACTAGCCTTCTTCTTTCTGAGTTTAGGATCTCTATTTCACGCACAACTCACAAACAATACGGGAATTTTCAAAACCCAAGATAATTTTTTCACTTATAACTCATAGTTTTTCTTATTTCCTTCAAAATAAGTACAAGTTGCAAATACATAATTACATACATATATTCTTTTCAAAGGATAAAACATTTTTATTCGCCCATAGAAAACTCTTTTCAAAATGTTTTCTAAAAATGATACCTCTTCCCGTATCAATTTCACAAAAGCAATTTCTCACGCCTAGGACAATTGCTTTTTCATTATTAATACAAAGTAAAAACCCGTTTTCATTGCATCTCATGTCTTTTGAATGCTAAAGAGGACACATAACTAATATGTGTTTTCGGGTACATTCATTTAAACAATGAATTAGGAGCACTCGGGTTATCTCACATAATAGCATGCTTTTTCACTTCTAGTTTATTTTTCTTTTCTTTTTAGGAGTCGAGATAACCGCAACTCCAAATAGTTTGCATATAGGCACACACTAGGCAAAAATGTTTCGAAAGGAAAATTTACAGCTGCCTGAATCACCAGTACCACGGATCCCAACCTTAATGTGTCACAATTCTCAATTTCCGGTCACTCTTCAAATTTATATTTTCATTAAACGTTTATTTTCCTATTAAATAAACGCTATCGCGTAAAGATTATTTTGAATATTGATCCGACACTTCCAAAAATAATCCTAATGTATTTTTATAACTTTTATAACTTCGATACATTTTATTTTGTCCCGTTAAAAATTTATTTTAGTTAACGCTACAATTAACAAATACTTACATTTACCAAATTATACAATATACATTACAAGAAATACATTTACTCACCAAAAACTCCACCTTACCCCCTAACCCATGGCCGGCCCCCTTTAATACATGTTACCAATTTGAACTTTGCTTCCTAAACTTACACATATGCATATCATAATAGATATTATTTTTAGAAAACACATACATACACACATTTGAAGGTGTAAGGCAATCAAAACTCTCTCAACTCTCTCTAAATTCGCCATGGAAGAAAAGAGGAAGAACACAAAGCTTTTGCTAGATCAAGTTATTTTACAAACACTAGTGCACTCTATTTCTAGGTTTTGAAATAAAAACCTTGGGTGGTTAGGATTAAACCTTTGTTCATAAACCTCATCAAGTATTCTTGTAAGCATCTCATGTCCATTTTTATCTTTCATATTCATTTCATATCCATTTCATCATATTTGAGCAAAAACATGCAAGTCATATGATGTTGTACCACTTTTTCATTGATTTTTAAGAGTTATGAATATATAAGTCATCCTATAACTATTCCTTGTTATATATTACTTTTGGTGATGCCTAGGAACCCATGACACCCTAAGAAGGTGTATGGTAGGATTAGAATAGCTTCGGAGTTGTTTTGAATGGGTTAGAATAGGTTTGGCGCGAGAAAAACTCATTTCGACACGTTTTAAAAGGGTCTCATCCATATTTTGAAAATCTGGAAAATCCGACGGTGGGTATAATACTTTGGGCTAGATATTTAGAAAATACACTTTAAAACGAAAACGTGGCCGCTTGAACGGATTAAAACGGAGCTATAACGAAGAAGATATGAATTTTTGAAGTTTGACGACGAAAACTAATAATTCCAGAAATTTCAGCATGAAAAATGTCACCCTTTACGAGTCAAAAATAAGGCTTAAGCTTTATAAATTGTGTCGACTTATCAAAAATATATTAGTATACTTTGACACGAATCTAAGGATGTAGAAAACGGACTTGTAACGATTAAATTACACGCGATAAACCAAGTTGCCGTAACTTTATTCTATTAGCAAAATTAATATATTCTCTATTAAAACATACTACGGCAACTAAAGGACCATGTTGGCGGACGTTTTAACAATGATATAGAACTTATTATAACGTGATGTCTTCTAGTAAAAGTAAGTTCGCCTAGCATATTTTCCAAAATGTCCAACCGTTTGTTGAGCGGAGTTGTAACGAATAACATATAGTCACTCAAACTTTGCCGAAAACCACCCTTAAACAATATTTTGGACACAAGTACTATACTTTACCTATATTTTCTCCGTGATCGAGACCTCTAGGATGAAAACTTTAATGCTAAAACTTTGAGATAATGATACAAGCTTCCCAAAACCGTTGAGTTTATTTCCTAACACTCGATGTGCACCATTTTACGACTAGCTTTCCGAGGCCATATAGTCACTTTCATGACTTGTCAAATTATATTATTTTGCGTTTAAAAGTTATAGATTCATAATAAAATCACTAAATGATTATCGAGGATATCATTTCGACATAAGTACTTGTAAAGTATTTGGTAACTTGACAATATGTCATAAACATATATTTCGACGATAAACTTTATTTTCCAAAATGTACAAGTGGTATGGATATCATATGAGTGTGCATGCACGACATTGTTTCATGACTTATATTAGAGCATATCATTCATATTAGGTTGCGGATAGAGATCGCACCTCACTTCAAAGGTATCTACTTTTGTCACCATAATCATTGCATCGTGTGAGTTCGTAGTCCCACTTTCACTTGTTTAATTGTTTTATAAACTCTTCTGGGAGATACATGCTCAACTACTTGCTTTTACTTTACATTTATATGAACTTAAATATCTTTTGTTTCACTCTATGTGCGTAAGTAGATTATGCCGAACTAAATTGATCACTATCTTTGAACGCTATTAGTTGAAACACTTTCCTTGATTTTGAACCCTTCGACATGTATATTTGAGCTCTTTTAAATTGATTCGAACCCTTTAACATATAAGTGAACACTTTGGACTTGATATGAACCTTTTGACATATAGTTGATCTCTTTTAACTTGTACAAGGACCCTTTTGATATATTTTAAACTTGTTTGACGTGATTTTGAACGCTTCGACTATCTTGAACCTTTTGATATTATTCGAACTCTTTGACTGTTCTGAACTTTTGAACTCGACTTAAATCTTTGAACTTAATTACGAACTTTTGAACGGAACTCTTGAACTTAAATACAAACTTATGACTTGTTTGAACTTATTGAACAGTACGTGTTATGACCTTGACCTAAAGTCTCCCTTGTTCGGAGCATCCCTATAAAGTCTCCCATGATCGGAGCATCACTATAAAGTCTCCCTTGTTCGGAGCATACCTATAAAGTCTCCCATGTTCGGAGCATCACTATAAAGTCTCCTTTGTTCGGAGTAATCTTAAAGCCTCCCCGGTCCGGAGCAGAACGTCTCACTATGTTACGGAGCGTTCTTGACCCAAAGTCTCCCCTGTTCGGAGCAGTGCAAATTCTCCCATGTTCGGAGTGTTCTTAATTGTATATAATAGTTGTATGATGTCTTTGTTCGTACATTCGCATTGTTAATCTCCTATTAGTAGATAGTATGGATAGCGCTATTAGAGGTCGGCCAACCTCTCGTCCACTATGTTACTGGACGATATTATTTATTCTAGGGCTTTGCACGGCATACATTATTATATACGTGGTGCTATATGGTGAACTATTACGACAACTTATACTTGACTACTTGATACGCTATATTTTGTGCAATGGGTTGTGAACACACAGGTTGCAAGTTTTGTATGGGCGGAACTTGGAACTGAGTGGATTTACAATGCCTTTGCTTTGTGAACTATTATGATAACGTGCACTTGACTTCTAGACATACTACTTTTGGGCAGTGGGTTGTGAACACACAGGTTGCAAGTTTTGTATGGGCGGAACTTGGAACTGAGTGGATTTACAATGCCTTTGCTTTGTGGACTATTCTAAATGACCAAAAACTTTGTCTTTGTTGTATGATCTCTCTTTAAAAGCTTTACTTGTTAACCAAACTCTATGAACTCACTCAACCATTGTGTTGACACCTTTAGCATGTTTTATCTCGGTATCTAAGGCATTCACTTCATGGCATGCATGTGGACTTATCATGAGTCGCGGTGTCGACGCTGCCTTACCTACTTTTTGCACTTAACTATCGCTTGGTTGTAACAAACTTATTTTGGTATCTTGGAAATCTATTGGGACATATGTTTTGTAAACTCGATTATTTTTGAATCAAACGATATTTTCAAACGACACTTTAGGTCGCTCGATATAACCGTAACTTTGATGCTATGATCGTCATCCCCGTGAATTCCATTCCACCGCAAAATGTAATTTGGGGTGTGACATAATGTTGGATGGATCCCTCAAGGGAAGGATCCGTGAGACAGAAGCTATTTTTAACTTCTATTTTTCTCACTTTATTTTGGAGTATGTGATTTAATGCTTGTTTTCTCATGATCACATGCCTTAAATTCATATCTAATCATAAGATTTTAATCCATATTTTGGGTCAAGCATTCATTGCAATGCATAATTTTTTTTCTATAAGTAGGATTCCCAACATTGCTTGCTATTCATCCCATCCTCACAAACAAACACCACCATGTCTTCCAAAAGATCTTCCAACTTAGATGAATCACCTAATGCAAACAATCCATTTCAAGAAATCCAAACTTTTGTCCTCCCGCCTTCCAAAATACCACAATCAAAAGAGTAAATTGCAAAAATCGTCCCTAAACTTTGGTCAATTTAAGTTTAGTCCCAAAACTTTGGAAAGTGCAAATATCGTCCACTGGGAAACTTTGGGGCGTAATCGTCACAGCCTAGATCAAATGACTAAAATACCCTTCTCTTTATTACTTTTCGGTTTGTTGCGCAAATGGTCCCCTTTTTCGCCGATTTTGCAAATTTAGTCCTTTTTTTTTTTTTTTTTTTTTTAACTATTAATATTAGTATTATTTTTTACGTTTTACGATTTTTACGTTTCTCGATTTTTACTTTTCATCCGTTTTTACGTTTTCATCCGTTTTTTACGCCGTCCGATTTTTACGCCGTCGATTGTTTACGCGTCGGTTTTTACGCCGTCTTATTTTTCACGTTTTTACGTTTTGTCCGTCTTTTACGTTTTGTCTCTTTTTACGTTTTGATCGATTTTTACGTTTTCGTCCGTTTTTTACGTTGTCGATTACGCCGTCCGCTATTTTTGTCCGATTTTACGTTGCGTTTTTACGTTTTCGTCCTTTGTTTACGCCGTCCTTTTGTTTACGTTGTCCATTTTTTACGTTTCGTCCGTTTACGTTTTCGTCCGTTTTTACGCTTTTCGTTTCCGTCCACGCCGTTTGCTAGTTTATTTACGTTGTCGATTTTTACGTTTTGTCCGATTTTTACTTTTTGTCCTTTTTACGTTTCGTCTCTTTTTACGTTTTCATCCGATTTTTTACGTTTTCATTCGATTTTTTACGTTTTCCCTGTGAATATTAGTTCATTGTTCAAGGACCATCACCCGGGATTCGAGCAGGGCACACTGCAGTCACCATTGGGACAAAAAAATAAAAAAATCGGACGAAAACATTAAAAAAATCGGACGAAAACGTAAAAAATAGACAAAAACGTAAAAAATCAGGCGAAAACGTAAACACCGGATGAAAACGTAAATAATCGGACGAAAACGTAAAAATCGCATAAAACGTAAAAATCGACAAAACGTAAAAATCGATCAAAACGTAAAAATCGACGAAAACGTAAAAACGGACGAAAACGTAAAAACGGACGAAAGCGTAAAAATCGAACGAAAACGTAAAAACGGACGAAAACGTAAAACGGATGAAAACATAAAAATCGATAAAACGAAAATCGTACGAAAACGTAAAACGGATGAAAACGTAAATAATCGGACGAAACGTAAAAACGGACGAAACGTAAAAAGAGACAAAACGTAAAAATCGGACAAAACGAAAAATCGACTAAAACGTAAAAATAGACGAAACGTAAAAATGACGAAAACGTAAAAACGGATGAAAACGTAAAAATCGGACGAAAACGTAAAACGTAAAAAGCGGATGAAACGTAAAAAACGTAAAAAACGGATGAAAACGTAAAAATCGGATTTAAAATGTAAAAAATAATACTAATATTAATAGTTAATTAAAAAAAAAAAAAAAAGGATCTAGGCTGTGACGATTCTCATTAAACACGTGGGACCATTTGCGTAACAAACCGAAAAGTAATAAAGAGAAGGGTATTTTAGTCATTTGATCTAGGCGTGGACGATTTCGCCCAAAGTTTCCCCAAGGACGATATTTGCACTTTCCAAAGTTTTGGGACGAAACGTGCAATTTGGCCATAGTTTAGGGACGATTTTTGCAATTTACTCAAATCAAAATTTAGGATATCCGCACGGATTAGCATCCGGCCTTGTTGCTTAGCAAAACCATCATCGAATGGCTCATCACCAACAAATAACTCACCACAAGATGCTTCCATTATAGCACCTCCTTCATCACCAACAAGTACACCAACTTCATCACCCATCAACTCACCACCTAAAGTCACTCTTTTGGAACTCCTTAAGACTCCAACAAGATCTCAACAACCAAACAAAAATAAATAGCCTTTTTGACACCTCCCACTTCTCCAATCACAATTTTCAAAGACCTTGAAACCTCACCACCCTTAGCTCCCATTGAGCTACAAGAACATCTAGGTTTCTTTCTACCACCACTTCCAAACATTCCGGACTTTGATCCGTATTTTCCTATTTTTCCACCACATCTTCCGCATCTCACAAATCAAAACAACCCGGAAAACTTCTGCACTCATTACCCACATCACTTACATTGTGAACATTGCCAATCCACTAGGGATATTGCAATAGAAGTTAGGGAAGAAATGCGATTCATACTCAACCTCATTCTTGATCGCATCAATATCATCACTCATCAAAACCTCTATCCATAACCTTATGCAAGCATTGAAGGAATCATTATTACTATTTTCTATTTTTAGTATTTTTCTTTTGAATCATGTTTAAGAACAAGTCTTGTTCTTACTTTTACATGCTTGTATGTGGCATAAATACCACTACATTTTTTTTTTTTATTACAAGGCCTTGTTTACATACCTTGGCTCCCAATATTGATTCTCGTCAATCACAAGATTACTTATGCATATTACTACTAACCTTTTCTTTGCAGGATTTTTTTTATTTTTTCTTCACTTGACGCCCCAAACTAGGGGGAGCTACCGTCAAGGGGGAGTAAGCGATACGTGGACTATTTTTTCCACATTTTATTTCTTCGATGGGGTTAACTTTTTGTTTCGACAAAAAGGGGGAGAAGAAGTAAAACTTAGGGCTTTCAAACATACATCTAATCTTAAGTTTTACTCATCATAACATTATGTTTTGTCATCAACAAAAAGGGGGAGATTGTTAATACAAATAAATCGTAAAAACGTTTATTAATATTTTGCGATCTCTTTGTGTTTTGTTGATAACAAATATAATGTTATCTTAAGTACAATTATAAGGATACATGTTATTTTTGTAAAGCATTTACATATAGTCACTTAATACAAATTGTTGTAATAAATCATTTGTTGTAATAGTTTATTAGGATGGGTAAAAATCACAACCTATGGATCATATCCATAACCCATGGTATTGACCCATACCCATTTGACTAGATGCATTGCATCTATTAGATACATTGTATCTAATGAAATACCCATGGACCAACCCATAACCCATGACCCATAACCAAAAAACCATGGGCAAAGAGGAGCGTCCCACGGATCCCTAGGTTTACACTAGACGGATCCCTTAATGGAGGGATCCGTAGGATCCGGGGAACAGTGGCAAGTTTTGCCTATAAATAAAGAGTCATTTCTTCATTCTAACTCACCCTCTTCTTACTAATTCTCTCATATACTCTCATTCTCTTCTAACAAAAGATCACTTGATCTAGAGTTGTTCTTCTTTCTTTCTTTAGTAATTCTCATATAGGTCCTTCTAAGGCGAGATCACGAGCATTCTACAAGTCATCCAAGCAAGGGGTCCTTGATTGATTTGTTCTTCCACAAGATTTATGTAGCAAAGATCTTGTATTTGATATTTCAAATAGTTGTTGTGTAATAGTCGTGTTGGTTTGGTCCACCTTGTTACGGACTCGGTATTTAGCTTTGTACCGAAAAAAGGTGTAAGCAACGTTGTGAAGGCTTCTCCACGAAGTTGAAGGAGTTTGTTGACATAGTGCTTGAACTCTCGAGTAGGTGACTCGGGGAGTGGAGTAGGGCAAGGAAGGTGTCCTTGTAGCCGAACCACTATAAATCGGTTGTGTCATTTTTATCCTTTACTTTACTTTATTTACTTGCATTACCATTAGATCTGTACTTTCTCTTCATCCATACGATTTCACATAATATCGAATCTAAAGTTCTTGAAACTAACTTAAAATCGGCAAAACTATTCAACCCCCCTTCTAGTTTTTCACATATCAGATCTTAGGTTTTATAAGATGATAAAAAGGCTCATTTTAGCTATATATATCTGTATATGTTAAGAAGTTGTGTTTTTTCATAAAATATTGGTAATTAAACTTGATACTAAAATATGAATTTTGTTAATTCTTTTAGCTAAATTGTTTAATTCACTCATCAAATTCCATCTTCAAAACAATCTATACGTCAATGACTTTGATGCATAAATATTCATGAATTTGTCATAAATATATGTTGGTGTCTTCTTCAAAACACTATATTTTATCTCAGGAGCAAGTTCCATCCTAATTGTACTCGAAGCATTCTTCTGCATCGCCTTCCGAACATTAGTTTTCATCTTCTTTGGCGGTTTCTCCTCCAAAACTTCATCGATACCTTGTTGTACCAATACATCTTCAATCGCCATCTTCCACATCGTAAAATCCATCTTCCCATCAAACATCGGGTTTGAGAACTTTGACATATCACTTGTCATCTTTTATCAACAACAATCCAAAAAATATTAAAAATACAACCCTACAAAGAATAAAACCAACAAAATTGCTCCGTAAATTAATCTCACTAAACAGATTGTGGGCGTAAACTTGACGCCTTAGAACTCTCATTGGGACCTCAAACGTAAGATCCTCTAGTGAGATCGTAGAACTATGTGTCTAGAACACCGTGCCCGAAAATCACTAAGCTCCAACGGTTAACAAACTCGCAACGTTAATCTTCCGCGGCTGCGCAAAAACCGACAAACCACGCACAAGTTCTTCACTCTTCTTGTATTGGCCTCTTACAAGTTGTATAATTCTTTTGTGCTAAAAATACTCTTTTTGAACTAAACCAATTTTAATCCGTTACCCACCCCTTACTAAAAAGTACAATAAAATTTTTATAACGTAAAAAGTGAAAAGTGAAAAATAAAAAGTATATATAAAGGAAAAACCAAAAAGTAAAAAGTGAAAAGTTGAAACAAAAAGAGGAAATGTTGAATACATATATTTCAGAAGGAAACTATTAATACACATAGAAAACCGGGTTGACCCGGGACGCTTCAAACCCTACGGGTTGACCCGGTTTAATTTGACTTGTTTTCGACCCAACCTGTCGGGTTGACTCGGTTTAAATCGACATGTTTTTTGACCGGAATTGTTCAACCGGTTGAACCACCCGGGTCTAACCGGGTTTCAAATTTGACAAAATTATATGAGAAATGATGAAGTAGTTGTGGAACCCGTGACAAATTTGGAAAAATGAGAGACCAAGTAATTGTAATTTTTTGTTTTTATTTTGCTTTGACGCATGTACTTTGTCATTTGTATAATGTTATTTTGAAAAATGTTGGTTTTGCACCACTTAAGGGTCTAGCATATATGAATGGGAGGTGATTTGCCTACTCTTCAAATTGATTGGGACACTCTAAATGAGAGTGTTTGAACATTTATATCCTCATATCACTTTTATATATTTTTCACCCTGAAGGGTATATATGTCCAAACACTCTAATTTATAATGTCTCAATCAATATGAAGAGTGCAAATCATCTCCCTATATGAATTGTTTTTTAAAAGCTAATATATATTGTGTAGCCCTTTGTCCAGTATATCAATAATGTTATGTAAGTTTATTAGAATCACAAAAATTAAATAGTATTGTTATCTTTAGCGATAATTATTTGTGCCCCAAACAAATAGCTTTGAACAATGCTTAAATATCTATGTAAATTGATAGTACATAATAATCTTATTATGGTGATAATTTGTAAGGTTACAAAACACACTAAATGATAAACGCTACACATGTAAAAAAAATAGTTATCACTGCCTAAATTACCGACAAAGCAAGAAAAGGCTGTCACACATGTTGACTATACCTTTAAACTACAATATAGTATTGCCAACTACATAATACCATTGCTTTTTGTAATGCTTGAATCTATTATTGCTAAAATCTTAATAACTTAAAACAATCATATTAGAAAATATACACACACACACTTAGATTGACTCCACATAATTTTTTTGAAAACAAGATATTTCGCCGCTATGCAACCACACATCGAATTATAGTTATTCGAAAATGTTCTCTAACGCTACAAATACATTTTGTTGAAAGAATCTTATGGGTCGTCGGAATTTTGCAAAAACTAGACATCGTTGTCGCTAGGCTGGTACTCGTCTATTATTGTTGAACATTTTTCAAACAAAATTGAGGTTAGTATTAGAGTGTTTTTGCAAAAAGTTCTTCTTGCTCCCATATGAAGAAGACATGTTCGCTTTCAAACTCAAGAGAAAATAGTTTTCTATGCGCCTTAGCTTTGCGATGACTATCAATAAACCTCAGGACCAGACAATTCTAAAGGTGAGTGTATATTAATTGGACTCTTGTTTTTCGCATCATCAACTTATGTTGCGTTGTCTAGATAGTTATCATGTAAAAGTATCCCTACATAGCAACGAGATAACCCTCTAGACAATGATATGTGCACAATAACACATCTTTAAAATTGAAAACTATCATTACATTATAAGTACATTAAGTAAAATAATGAATTTATTTATAACGAGACATGTCATTAATAACGGGACTTAACTTATCATATAAATATTTATTTTGACTAAACTCCTCTATGAAGTAATAAAGGTTTACAAACATGTCCATATAACTTATAATCTTACTTTCTTGTATACTTTGAACTTTATATTTGTATGTTGATCCTTAGTTCATAATTTTACTATAATGCAAGATAAATAAGAAGCAATTCATACGAGTAACAATATGTGTGTATATGCTAGTGGACTAGTTTGACCCATATAGATGATATCATACGCTTTATATACTTAGGATTACAAAGGCAACATGCAATGTTTAAAGAATACACTATTAATTAGGGTTTTAGTTATTAAATAGCCACCTACTTTCTGAGATGTACCAATATGATACTTGTAGTAATTTTCATTATAATATAACACGTCTACAATTGATTTCGTGCTAATATGGTCACGTAGTAAAATTTTCACCGGTTTGTATGGTTGGTTACTGACGTGGCTGCCAAGTCAAAAAATATAACCGATGCACCATCCCACTATACCCTTCCCTCCCCAAAAAAATACTAACCTTATTTTTCCCCTCGAAATACTAACCCTAAATCCCAAATCAATTAATTTCTCCAAAACCACAATAATGTCTTCATCATCCCCACATCCAATTGATCTCGACCTATACCCACCCATTGCTTATGTGAGTTGCATGTGGTTGAAAGAACATCACACACCCCGCAAACCCAAATTTAGTCGATCTTTGTGTTGCCCTCATCCTAGTGTAAGAAAAGCACTGATCTTTATGTTTTTTCATTGTGTTTGTGTTAATTTTTGTTTTGATTTTGTTACTATTAGGATTCCATGCAACAATTCAGATTCTACTACTTTCTTGATCTTGAGCTACGCTATGGTTACTACAAAAATGATATGCACAGCCTTTATACTCAAGTCCAACAACTAAGGCGAGAAATGCAAGTGCAAGAATACACCTATAAGTCAAGAATTCGTGATTTGGAGTTGGAACTGAATGAGAGAACAACCAATGGTGAATCCTATAAAAAACTAATTATTGTGCTTATTGTGGTTGTGTTTGTGATGTATTTCCTACTTAACTGATGATAATGGTTTTAGGGATGGATGAATTTGTAGTGTTTGTGTAGTATGGATTTTGGGGACGGTTTAATGGTTTTAGGGATGTATTGTTGATAACTCTCAGATTGTACATGTTTTTAGTAGCGTTATGTGTGCTTTTGTATATGTTATTTGGTTATATTTGTATGATTTTAGTACTTAATCGCATCAAAAGATGTTGTCTAGTATTTATAATCAAGTGCAGGGAAACGTAAGGAAAAGTAAAAGAATGATCAATAAAAGGAAGATTCCGCTTCGTTGAAGCATGTCAAGCACAAATCAACATTTCAAGTATCATAGAAGACCTAGATGATTAAAGAACCAAGCTATACAAGTCGAATCAAGATAAAGGTCAATTTTTCGTCACTCAGAAGACCAACCGAATTGGTCGCACCTACAACCGGATCGGCCGGATTATGGTCAAAAGTACATTTGAAGACCTAACCAACCGACGGTTGCCACCAACCTATTCGGTTCGGGTATTGTTAGAAGACCAACCGGATCGGTTGGTCATGCGACCGATCCGGTTTGAAGACCGTTTTGCCATTTCTTCATCATTAACCTTCCCATTATATCCAAACAATTCTAGGTTCTTCCTTGGTGTATTCTAGTCCCTAATGTAACACCCTAGCAAATCCCACATCGGCCGCGGCTCGGAGAGACGCTGGGCTCATAAGATAACATTCGCCTCACAATGACACAACGCTTTGTGGTTCATCATGGGTGGAGTTCTTAGGAACCGCGCTAAGCGTGCTCATGTGAGAGTAGTACGGCTTGGGTGACCGCCGAAGTCTTCAAATGAGGCCACAAAACAAAGCCGTGAGCCTACGGCAAAGCGGACAATATTGTGGTCGAGATAAGCTGGTGTTACACTAACTAACTCCTTGGAGGCCAAGTTCGATAATTAATACCCTAGGCATTGAACTAGTATAAATGGAGACCTCTTATGAGCATATGAGACACACACTTCAATATACCTCTCTACTCATCAAACAAAGCTCTTAGCTCTCAAATTCGTCCTTTGAAGTCCGAGAAAGTTTGGAGTTC